>JAVJIF010005402.1:0-299577 GCA_038442645.1 Agave tequilana
AAATACGGTTTTTATTTTAGATAGTTGGATTAGGTGCATGTCTTGGTTAATATACATGTCTCTAAATATTTTATATTTTTACATCTTGTTTATATCAGTATACCAACCCTTATAGCTTGCTACTTAATCATATAGCCATTTAAAATTATTTTAAAATTTTTTCTAAGTTCAAAATTTTTCCTATAAAAATTCTGTTTCAGGCCCACGTCGACTGGGCGGTCGACTGGCTCTAGTTCAGGCCTGATCGGTCGACCGCACTGGTCGACCGGGCCTTGTGGCTTTGACGTGCACGTTTGTGCACGTCTGCCGTTCGACCGGAGACCCGGTCGACCGACTGACTGACCCTTGCTCTCGGGTTTTGTCGGTCGACCGGGCCAGTCGACCGACAGAACAAACTTATGTTTTTTTGTTTAGCCTCCCGGTCGACCCGCCAGTCGACCGAGTCCAACGGCTATTTGCCAGATTGACTGCCGATGACCGGGCCGGTCGACCAACAGCCGCCAGCAACCCCAACGGCTAGTTTTTTAGATTTGTTTTCTTTATTTGATTTGATGTTTGTTTCAGCTATCTCTGAATTTCTGGGCTAATTCCTGACCTATTACCTAGTTTAAATGATGATTTGCTCATGGTAAATCCCTATAAATAGATGGCATTGGTCCCCTTGTTAATTCTAGAAAAATCCATATTGTTTTAAGTTCCAAAGAAAGAAAAGTTTTTAAAGTTCTCACTTTCTAAAGTGCATTCTTAGTTAAAGTTTTTCAGTTATTTTCAAGCTATTTCTTACTACTTTACAACTGATTTTCTCACTTCACTTCTTGAGCCAAAAATCTTTCCCATTCTATAAGAGTTGTAAGAGAGAAGTTTGTGGTCCTTTTTGATCACCTTGTTACTTGTACTTTCTTTGCGTTGAGGGTGTAGAGGTTGGATTGGTGGGAGTTCGGTACTCCGGTCTTGTGTAACCTCTTTGTATTTCCCTTTGCGGATTTAGTGGAAATCCTTCCACGGTGGTAGAGGCGGGGACGTAGAGCGGTGGCTCGAACCTCGAAACAAATTCCTTGTGTTTGAGATTGGTTTCCTTATTGTTTTTTTTTCATTGCTTTACATGTTTATCTTATGATACCTCTTGCTTGCACTTCATTGCTCCCATTTCATTCACTTGCATTTTTCGGTCTGTACTCATCTCAACAAGAAAGCAATTACGCACCTACTCATAATCTAGAGGAATCAAAGAGAAGTTCTAGAGCCCTTCACGGGAATTCGGCTTCAATTTCTTATTTTGAATGACCGGTTTGCATCATACATACATACTTGTTTAAAAAGATCATTAGATTAGCATTAACACCTATTCACCCCCTCTAGGTGTTTTTCATCTCTTTCTCTCTCTCTCTTACATTCCCTCCACTTTTTCTCATTCCCAACATCATCCACCCTCGTCACCCGCCTGGGGACACCATCATTCACGTTGTCCAAGCCTAGCCCAACACAACCCTTCTCTGTCTCTCTCTCTCCCCTCTCTATCTTTCTTTCTCACTTTCTTTCCTTTTCTCTTTCTTCTCTCTTTCTTTCTCTCTTTCTTTCTTCTCTTCTTCTTCTTCTTCTTCCCTTCTCCTCCTTCCATCTGGTCATGCTGCCACCCCCAGGCCCATCGCTAGCGCCTTCAGGCTGCCAACAAACCACACAACACTCTTCTCTTATTCCTTTTCTCTCTTTTTTCTCTTCCTCCTACTCACTCTTCTTCTATCCCTCTCTTATTTCTCTCTCTCCGCCGCCGCCCGGCGAGCCATAAAGCAGTTGCCTCTGTTGGCCCGCTAGGCCAGCCATCTAGGCACCACCATCCCCCTGTTCCCCCTCCTCTCTCCTCTCTCTCTTCTCTTTCTTCTCTTATTTTCTCTCCTCTTAATTGGATCTGACCTAACCCATTAAATAAAACCCATATTCATTAAGTCTGTTGGGTCTAGGTTATTGGATTCGACCCTAGCAACCCAAACCCGCTTCAAAACTAAAGAAAGGTAAAATGGCATAAAACTCCCTAATAATCTAAAATATTTACATTTTGACCTTTTTTATTACATATCTAACATGTTTATATTGATTTTAGTGTTCGGACGATATCTTAATCATCCGTAGTCCGATTTAGGATGATTCTCGAGCCATTGTGATCATAGAAAAATGAAACAAGTTCCTGTAATAACTATATGAGTGTTTATTCTTTTTTAAGTTATAATTTAATGTCTTGAATAAAATTTAATTTATTAAATATTATTGATTATTTAATAAATCATGGAAATTGTATTTTATCTTTCAATAAATCATTTTAATGGTAAATTTTTGTAATTTGAATATGTATGAGTGCTTTTAAACAGATTCAATAAATTAATATTTAATTAGGATTCTTGTTTTCTGAAAATATAAATGAATTATTTATATATTGAGTGATTATTTGACTGTAGATTAAATATATCAAATATAAATTGATAATTATTAATATGGTCGCGAAGAGTTTTGAAAGTAGATAATTGTATATGATCACATGTAATATCAGTCATGTTAATTATACTAAAATTGTTGGAATGAATGTTGTTATGTTGATACTATTCATCATAATACTATTCATCATAATTATTCTGTCACCGTCACTTGAGTCATGAGGATAGATACTGATACCCCAACACTTTTTGATTCATGTTCGTGAATTACTATTGTATGGATATGTCTTTGTGTTTGTTATGATTGTAGACATTGTTATTTCATATACTTTTATCATCATTGCACGAACACTCTAGTACACTTAATACTATTATTTTATGTACTTGTATAATTGTTACATGGATACTTTGTTACATTGGACTCTGTTATTTCATATTCTTATATAACTAATACATATATACACCTAAGTATATGACATAGCTGTTTCATGTATCACTAATATTTATATGATATCTACTGTTACATGGATTCACCTTATACATGCTTTATTATTCTTGTATTCCTATTACATGGATCACTATTTTTGTTACAAGGATTATAGTTACTTGAATATTCTTGTATTCCCCTTACATGAATATTTTTTGAATACAGTACATGACTGTTTCCTGTATTCTTAATAGATATGACACTCCTGTCACCTGTGTATGCCTGCAACTGACCTAAGATGTGCAAAACTAAGTGCCACACGGGTCAAAATGCCACACCACATACATGGTGGGGGCCACCTCTAGAGTCCCTTGTCTTATAGATCTTATGTCTCCTATCTCCTGTTATCCTGTTCACGTTATTATTATTGTTTCTGTGTAGTTAATATAATAAATATAACATGACTTGAGGGAAACTGGACGATTAACTAGGTCTTATTGGGTCTATTAGTCCTACTGTAGGGGACATGGTAGTGCTACCTACCTTCATGTTTCTCTTTTTTCCGTATTCTGTTTCGCCTTAGGGGCTGGCCCTGGTCTCGTAGCCGGGACTGTTTAAGCCGTGATCCCGAGTACGCACAGGATACACCCACTCGAATAGAGCTCCTTGATCTTTGAGATTAAAATTTACAGAATAAAATGGTGTAAACAATGATGATGTCAGGACAGTTCTTATTTGGTCTCTCTCGTTCAATAATGGTCCCGCGTATGTCATTTTGGATGGGTTCGCTGGAAGAGAGGCTCTAGTATGGACTGTTCGTAATATGAGACACTGGAAGATTGACTAGAATATCAAGTAATACTGATTGTTATTGTTGTATAATTATAATATATTGAAATCACCTAGAGGGGGGTGAATAGGTGATGGCTATATGAATTATGGCAATTTTGCGGAATTAAAACTTCACACACAATAGCACAAATAAAGACTTGCAATAAATACAACAATTAAGTGCAAGAATTGAAAAGAGTAGAGTTAGAGAAAATTGATCAAACGCAACGCAAGGATGTGTTTCCGAGGTTCGAGCCACGCTCTAACGTCCCCGCCTTCACACTTGAAGGATTGCACGACTATCGTTGATCCCACCGGATCGCCAATACAAGGACACACTTGTCCCTTACACTTGTGATGCCGCAACACACCACCCAGCTCACTAGCTCCCTTGAGGCCGATGCCTCTACAACTTCACTCCAAGAAGAAATGAGTGATCACACTTGATCACTTTACAAAAGCTCACTTGCACAATCCTAGAACCAAATATGTAGATGTTAAGCTTGGGATTGTGGTGTGCAAAATCTAGAGAGAAGCTAGAGGAATAGGCTACAAGTTGGGTGTTGGAATTTAGGCTTTGGAAAATCTTTTATGAAGGAAACTTTGAAAATCTTTGTAAAACTCTTAAGAATATTTTGCAATGGTTGTCCAATCAATATCAGGTGACCCTCTATTTATAGGGGTCAAAAACAGCCTCACAAATTCGTTGGAGACAAATCCCAAAAAGAAAACAGTCAGAAAAACTAGCTGTTGGATCTGTCAGAACTTTTGACAGATCCCGGTCGACCGGGTCGGTCGACCGCCAACGGTCAAAAATATGACCGTTTGGGCTCATCGGTCGACCGGGTCGGTCGACCGAAAACTCCTGTGAAGGCAAGTGAACATCGGTCGACCGGGTCGGTCGACTGATATAGACGTGCACAGTATTGTGCACATCGGTCGACCGGGCCAATCGACCGGTCACTGTGAGTTCTGAAAAAAAACAGAACTTCCAGAAACCAGAAAACCTGGATTTTGGTTTTGGGTTTTGGGTAAGATTTTGGAACTTGTAAAAATATGAAGTATAAGCATGTGTCATACTTCAATCATGTTAAAAATAGTTTGATAAAATTCTTTTGAACACAAACTTGTTTTTCCATAAAAATTGTTTTTCCAAAACTATTATTTTTCTGAAAATCATATTTCCAAATATGTTCTCTTTAGATCTAAGTTAGAAATGGAATTGAAAAATCTTTTTGAAGCCATGAACCTAACTAAGAGGTGTGTGTGTGATAATCCCATAGCTCTACTTCTAATATCTAGTTTTTACAAAATATCTAAAATAAAAATAAAAATACAAAGCTTGTTTTCTTCAATGTCTTGATCTTGTCTTGATATTGTCTTGATCTTCAAATCATCATCTGATCCCAAAGCATCCTAGTTGTGCATAGCTTGGGAATCTTCATTTTTTGCGGCGAACTCCAAATGTGTGAGTCTTTTAGCGGAGCCGTCAAAAACAACCTGTTAAATAACCTAAAAATTCTGAAACACAAATGTTAAATACATAACTAAATATGTTTTGTTATCATCAAAATAACTGGGATAATGGCCTTTGGGCCAACATATATTTCTTACCACCTGCATGATTCGCATAATATCTATCTGTTGACATTGTATCAACATCTAATTATCTTGTTTATTATCTTATTATACATGTATACTCTGCTCTTCATGTATTCTCTATAGACACTATCCCTATGTACTTAAGAACACTATACTATGATATTTATGCTTAGTTCCTTAAAAAGTGTACAAACTAATCACTGTACCGTCATGCTACTATTACATTAGTTTAAACAGTAAATATGGAATAATGAAACTTGATATATACATATAAAACTCTTTCCGATTAACGTCGTTATTATTTAATCATGTATCGTATAATATTGTAGAGATAGATATGAGAACACATATTAATCACTTATATCGTTCATGTCACTATTACTATTAGTTTAAACATTAAATATGAAAACACACGTAATCTCACAAATTGACACTCATGTTATTTAATCATATATTGTATTTGCAATACTGTCCTAACTTATTAATTGAGATTAATGTTATAAAACTAAAATAATAATAATTATTATATGTATACCGACTATTAGTCAAATTATATTGTATTAATGATATTAAATCATGTATTATATGATATCATAATTGTAATACAATTATCATATATTATTATTGTTACCTTCTGTCACGCCCCGCTTCCCAAATACGGAATACATGTACGACGATGGCCAGCAGATACTCACGAAGAGTGAAATCTCTTCCATGAGTACTTTAGGCTGTCAATAATAAGCATGATAGCACGCATATATGCATATACAACCAGCGCAGGTATAATCACATATATGAAAAACTAAATTATAAACAATATCATCCACTTTATCTGAATAAAGCAAGTCAAGAAAGAAAACTGAACTCACCGAAGAACAGCTGAACTAAATATGATCTACGAACAACTCTCTATACCGGCTTCCTGATTAATACTGAAAAATATATAAAGGTCCATCAGAAGTGGACTAGCAAGAGTACACGAAACAGGAAGGAGAGAATATGAAAATGTAGTAACAGTAAGTAGGACATAAGAACAATATGTTTGAAAATATCAAGAACTGAATGTAATAACAGTAACAGGAATAATCAGAAGATAGATCATGTACAATAAGACCGTGCATGTATGGTGTGACATGTATGTAATGAACATGAAATATCCTAGACAAGTAATTGTCGTGTAGTATAATCACTAGAACATGAGATCACAAGATAAAACATCATGGTAGGTCCAAGAACATCACGTAGTCAGTATAATGTATGTCACATGAGTCTCAAGTATCAGCCCATGAAAATATATGTCAGGTACTAGATCACTGAAGGCAATGCAGGATATGATGCAAGTGCATATGTCTAACATGTTTTATTATCCTAACTAATGCAACCATCCTGTGCCCCATCCCACAGGACAACTGCATATCAAACAAGTGATGCGTTAGTGAAACCTGATAGCAGGGAGAAACAGTTCACTGTACTCAGGTATCATGTAACTGAAAGTACGCCTAGAAGGGGGTGAATAGGTGTACGGCTAATCTAATGAACTAAATGCAAAATTAAAACTTAATTGCAACTACACTTAATCCAACCAACGAGTGTAGCTGAATTCCCGATGAAGGGCTCTGGACTAACTCCTCTTGATTTCTCTGAATAAGAGTTGAGGCGCTATATGAAGCTCTCGTAGTTAAGCTCAAGTGAGGCACACACAAACAAGCCAAGCATATAATATGAATGATCAATATGAAAATGATGCAAGGCACAATAGTAAAGAGAGAGTTAGAGAGTCAATGGATCAATCGCTAACACCCGGATATGTTTCGAGGTTCGAGCACACAGCTCTACGTCCCCGCCTTCACACAGAAGGATTTTCACTAACTTGTCCACACAGGACTCCCACACAGGGAACCTCCACTGAGGATTTGGGGCAATACAACCGGGAGTACATAACTCCTCTCTCAGCTGAATACAACCTCTCACAGAGGCAATGCACAACCAACACAAACACCACCTCACACAAGAGGGTAGGCACTTAGCCAAAACAAATCAATCACCTCACACTAAGGGATTTCAACACAAACTCCACCTCTCACTAGAGGGAGCTAAACACAATCTCCACCTCTCACTAGAGGGAGCCAACCACCACTCCAAAATCAACCTCTACACAAGAGGACACAAAGTAGGAGGGATTATAACTTGGTGGTTTCCACAACCACAAACTAATTCTTTCTCACTTACACAAAGATCCTAATAGATAGGTAGATATGATAAGCTCAAGTGAGAAAATAAAGTGTTTGGAAAAGAAACCAACAAAAAAAAATACTTGGGAAAATCACAAGATAGATATAGAATTAGAGATTAAAAACCAATCCCAATACTCTCTTTTCCTTTGAATTTTTCAACACTTTAAAACAAATAGAGATAGATCTTTTGAACCCAAAAATCTTTTGAAAACTTGCTATTAGAGAATAGGAGAAATTTTGCTCTTAAAAGTTCTACCTAAAACACTCTTGAAATGGGGTATTTATAATCCCCCAAAAGAATCTGCCCGTTGGCAGCAGTCAGGTCAAAATTGACCTTCCGATCGACCGGCCAACGGTCAAAAAAGTGACCATTGAACTTGCCGGTCGACCGCCCGGTCGACCGTGCCAATCCAGAGAGCAATTGCTCTCTGGCCGGTCGACCGAGCGGTCGACCGTGCCAAGCCTCACGGTCGACCGCCCGGTCGACCGTCCCCACCCGAGAGTGGGGTACTTGCAGTCGGTCGACCGCTCGGTCGACCGGCTCAAGTGACTGGTCAGCGTGTACATTCTTGTGCACGTCGGTCGACCGATCCGATCGACCGACTCTGGGTCCGGTCGACCGGTCGGTCGACCGCCAGAGCCTGGCAGGACTGTTTTAGGGACTTGAAACTTGGGTTTTTAATTATCAATTAAATCTCATAAAATATCTAAAAATCCACAAAAATAAGTTTTAGTATAATACATTGATATACAAACATGTGTGAAAAATTTCAACACATATTTCAAATTATTTGAACCATTTTTGTGACTTACAAATTTTGCCGAAAACCAAAACTGTATTTTCTAAAACTTAGATTTTTCAAATGGAAATCCGATTTGTCCAAAACTCATCCAAATACAAAAACATGATATTTGAAACAACTTGAAGCATATAGTATATGGATATAATCCAATATACATGAAAGATATATATATATCAATGTTTTTGACTTTAAATCCAAAACTACGTTTTGTTAAATACAAAACCTAAATGCATGAATATGTTATCAAACTAAGTTTGTATAAATAGTTGAAGCATAGATATATAGAACAAATCTAATATACATTAAATCATGTAAACTTGTTGATTCTATCTATTCATGAAAATCAAGATCGGTTAAACCGAAAACCGAAAACCAAAACATGAAACTTAAACAAGTGTGTGTGTTGTGAACTTGAGCATATCACACTATCTAATCTTTAACAAATGGATCTAAAACATAACTAAACTATGTACCGAGGTCTTCTTGTAGAGCGCCGTCTCCAAGCTGACTCGATCCAAACGTGATCCACCGAGCTTGACTCCAACGAGTGCTATGGTATGAACTTTAACGCTCGGGCTCTTGAATCACCATGTGAACGCTCCAAAACACCTTTATTGAAGCAAATCACCTACTAATATCTTGGTTAAGCATCTGAAACTAAACATCACAAGATTATTAGTAAACATAACTACATGAGTTAATCATAATCAAAACTAGAGTGGGAGGCCTCTGGGCCAACAATCTTCCCCTTTTTGATGATGACAAAACTCATGGAGTTATATATGCATGGATTAAAGTTAAGCTCCAAAGAAACTTCCCCTTAACTCATGCATAGCAATAAATAATAAATATATGCAATGAATACTAAACATGGATATGCATCGATATGCATAAAACAAACATATGTTTCAAAAACCTTCTTTTTGTTTAAACTCTAAAAATCATTTTTCTCATATACATAATACATAAATTCAATATATGCAAAATACAAATATGCATATATGAACTCAAATCTTTCTCCCCCTTTTTGTTAATCATCAACAAAGGGGTCAAAGAAAACAATATTCTCCCCCTTTTTGTCTTAAACAAAAAAAAATATCAATAAGGGGTGAAATCAAAACAAAACTTTCTTGATACCAATTGAAAGAGAAAAAAATATATCAACTTAGTGCATCATGATATCAATGAAATATACCAATTGAAAGTACATAATGTGGTACATAAAACAAATATTTTTAATTTAAATTGCAATTGATACCAATTGTAAGTAACTAGCAATTGAATACCAGTTGTAAGTAAATAAATCAATTTGAGCAATTCAACCAAAAATTTTGATATCAATAAAACATACCAATTGAATGTAAAACTTATAGGTAATCTTGATACCAATTTGAAAAGATTAGTACCAATTGAAAGTAATTTTTCATTAAAAGCATATGATACCAAAAATAATCAATATCCCCCTTTTCAATCATTTTTAACATAAAGTGTGGGAGTAGAATAACAAAACCAATTGAAAGGTGAAATATGAATATTCTCCCCCTTTATGAAATATCAAATAAAAATGCATAAGCTTGTATAAGATACCAATTGAAACATAATCAATTGAAATATAATAGTCATTTAAGAAATCTAGCATAACTAAAATTTGTGCTCAAGGATATAGAGATATAGTAAGCACAAATAAAGCATATATATGTATGGAAAATTAAATACCAATCGAAATTGATACTATTTGAAGTGAAAGCATACATATATAAAAACATTTATGAGTATACAAAAAAAATGTCAATAGTGATACCAATTGAAAAAAAAATCCAATGATACCAATTAAAAACAAAATAAGATTAAGTGTATAACTCATATTCCTTTCCACCCATTTCATGCACATGTTTAAAAGGATTTTCAATATGAACATACAAGGCATGGTCGCCCAACCAACCGCCCTTAAATGGAAAGGGTTTTCAAAAATAGGTTTGAAAATAGTTTAGTATAATTGAAAACTCTTCCAAAATGAAGAATACGAACTAGTTATAAGAAAAATTTGTAAACTAGTACGAAATCCTTCAAGCAAGGAATAAAATAAATTTATTTCATGAAAAACATGTAAATCACATGATCACTAAACACTCAAAATCAATAAAGCATAATTGTACTCATGAAAACAAAATCATGAGAAAACATTAAGTAAAGTGAGTGTATAAGATTTATGTGAAACACATTATCATGAAAATAGTCAATTTAGCTCAATATAAAGTTCCTTAAAAACATGAAAATCATCAAAACTAGAATCCTTCAAGGTATATGTATGTCATGTACAAACTAAAGTATACATACATATCCAAATATAAACGAGTCCACAAAAGTATATGCATGAAGGCAGGTGGCTTAAGGATGTATATGAATAGCTAATAGTTTAGACAAAATAGACATATACATGAAGCTAGACATATAAACATGAAAAAAACATATACAAAATGGGAATACAAGTCAAATGCATGAATCATCAAAACTAGGCTATACTAGTAACATCTAATGAGTACAAATGAGCTTTCAAGCATAAACATATAATGATCTATTTGTGGCTCACTAGTTGTACAAGTATATACCTAAGTTTTAATGAAAACTAACATCTAAACATGTAATCAAAACATGAAGCATATAAATCAAAACAAAAACTCATATGATCATTATGACAAATGCATATGCATTAAATCTATGACTTACACGATAGCTAAAACATGGAGAGAACACAAAATATGGGTCCATTTTAAACAAGGGTGATCTCAAATATTATACATGTATGTCATAAGCCTAATTATCATGGCATTTAACATAATAATCAATAAACATCAAAACATGCTAATAATCAATGATATGAAAAGCATGTAAATATAATGAGGAGTAAGAGATTGTTACCAAAATCATGAAGGCAACTCTCCATATCTCCAAAACAAGGTGGTCCTCCCACCAAACTCCCCTTGAAAGTGATGCATCCAAAAAGTTCTCTTTAAGCTCGGAACGCATCCACCTCAAGGTACTATCGCTCTCATGTCATGCGAGAGCCCACACCTACATCAAATACAATGGGGGTGGTTTTTGGTACCACACTCTTTCAGGTCCATGGGGGTTAGTTCCTTTCCTAACCCAAACAAACTTAGTTGCTAAATTTGAATCATGCATCTTATCATAGCAAAATTTAGCAAGGTGGCCCTTATGTCCACAATGTGTACAAGTGTACACATGTGAAAACCACCTAGAGGGGGTGAATAGGTGATATGGCTAATCTATAAACTAAAATACGCTAATGCGGAAGCTTAAAAACTAATTGCAACACACTTAGTACAACCAACAAGTGTAGCCGAATTCCCGTGAAGGGCTCTGGACTAACTCCTCTTGATTCCCCTAGATATGGGTTGAGGTGCTATATGAAGCTCTTGTGGTTAAGTACAAGTGAGGCACACACAAACAACCAAGCATATAAGAGATATAGCAATATGAAACAATGCTCAAACACAAGCGAATAGATATGATGCTATGAATGATGCTATGCACAAATAAGAGAGAGTTTAGAGACAAGTGGATCAAACGCAAACACAATGATATGTTCCGAGGTTCGAGCCCCTAGCTCTACGTCCCGCCTTCACCGAGAAGGATTTCTAATCCACTATAGGAGTACCGAACTCCTCTCTCAATGCCACCGAGGCAATACAACCACAATCCATATCTACCGAAGAGGGATAAGGCCCGTAGCCAATACAAACTCAATCACCTCTACCGAAGAGGGATCCAAACCAATACCACTCCGATCAACCTCTACCAAAGAGGGATACACAAATAAAAGGAGGGTTTACAATCTTGGAGGCTTAACCTCAAACACTTCTCTTTTTTCACAAAACAAATGATCCTAATAGAATAGGATAGGTGATAGCTCAAGTGTGGAAAAAACTAGAGTTTGGAAAACAAGAACTCAAAGAACACTTGGGAAAACTCTTGTACAAGATAGAGAATAAAAATCAATACAAATATCCCAAATTCCTATTTTCTTTGATTTTCCCAAACCCTAAAAACACAAGTAAGATTGGAAGTTTAAAGCCCAAAATACTTTTGAAATCTTTTAAAACACTTCAGAAAACTGGAATTTTTGCTCTTGAAAATCTTGGCCAAAATCCCAAAGAAATGGGGTTTATATAGGCCAAACCCTGAAACTAGCCGTTAGGCTGATGTGGCAGCCTGACAGGCCTGGCGGTCGACCGCCCGGTCGACCGCCAACGGTCATAAAAATGACCGTTGGGCAAACCCGGTCGACCGCCCGGTCGACCCAAATAAAAGCTCTGCTCTCAGATCCGGTCGACCGCTCGGTCGACCGGCCCATGTGCCAGCCAGACGTGCACAAGGCTGTGCACGTCGGTCGACCATTCGGTCGACCGGCTACTGGTCCGGTCGACCGCACGGTCCACCGTCCTAGCCTGTCAGGCACAGAACAGGGTCAGAAAAACTTGTAAAAATATTTCATAAAAATTCTTTTATATTTTCTAAAAATCCCCAAAAATAGTTTTATCATTTTGCATTGATATATAAATAAGTGATAAAAAGTTTAGCTCAAATATCAATCAGTATGAACTATTTTTGTGTCTTATCATTTTTACCAAAACCAAAACTTGTATTTTATCAAACTTGGATTTTTCAATAGGAAATCTGATTTTTCCTAAAACACATGAATAGACATATAAAAATAAGTTTGTTTAAGATATGAAGCATGTATGTATATTGAACACATCTAATATACATAAAACAATGTAAACTTGTTTTGATCAACTATTCATGAAAACCAAATCCAAACATAAAACGTGTGTGTGTTGTGCACTTGAGCATATCAACTATACTAAGCTTTACAAATGGATCTAAACACACTCTAAACTATGATACCTAAGTCTTCTTGACGATCTTCATCTTCAAGTCGACTTGGTCCAAACCATCGTGATCCAACGAGCAAGGCTATGTATGATCTTGACGCTCGGGCTCGGGAATCACCGAGTGAAGGCTTCCAAACTCCTCTTTTTGAAGCAATCACCAACTAATATCTTGTTAAATGATCTGAGACTAGAAACACAAGATTATTAGTAAACATAATTACATGAGTTAATCATCATCAAAACTAGAGAGGAAGGCCTCTGGGCCAACAATCTCCCCCTTTTTGATGATGACAAAACTCATGGAGTTATATATGCATGGATTAAAGTTAAGCTTCAAAGAAGCTCCCCCTTAACTCATGCATAAACAAATAAACATAAAGAATATGCAATGAAGGCTCTTAAACATGAATGCATAAATATGCATAAATAATAAAAAGGCTCTAGATACCAATGCAATGTTCAAAAAACAAAACATGCTCTAGATACCAATTAACATTAAACTATATTAAACTTAATATATGCAAAAACATAAATATGCATATATCAAACTCAAAATCTTTCTCCCCTTTTTGTCAATCATCAATAAAGGGGTAAAAATCAAAACAATAACATGTTAATGAGGGGTAAAAATCTTTCTCCCCCTTTTTGTCTAAAACTTATTTTGACAATCTCCCCCTATTTGTCTAAAACAAAAACAAAGTCAATAAGGGGTGATTATAAAACATGATATGCCTTTAGATACCAATTTAAAAAAATGAAAAACAACATCTTGATACCAATTGAAATAATTGTTCATTTTAAACATATGATACCAATTAAAATTAAACATTATTCTTTAAGGCATAAAGATACCAATTGAAATGATTATCAATTGAAATTATTATTTTCTATCATAAAGTAAGGGAGTGGAATACAAATACCAATTTAAAGATAAAATACGAGATTTTCTCCCCCTTTATGAAATATCAATAAAAACGATGCGTAGGCTAGAAATGAATTACCAATTGAAAACTAAATCAAATTAAATAAAGTTGAAGCTCAGCCTTAGCATAAACAAAACACATATATGTATGAAAAATTAATACCAATAGAAATTGATACTATTTGAAATGTAAGCATACATACAAACGTAAATGAGTATACAAGAAAGGTTAAAATTGATACCAATTGAAAGAATCTAATGATACCAATTGAAACAACAATAATATCAAAGTATAACTATATAACTACCACCCATCTCATGGTTCAAGTTTAAAATGATTTTTATTATAAAGCATACTTGTGCATGATCGCCCATCCAACCTCCCGTAGATGGTAGGGGTTTTCAAAAATAGGTCTGAAAATTATAATAAGTTTGAAAACATCTACCATATGAAGAATACGAACTAGTTAAATGGAAAACTTGTTAACCAGTACGAAATCCTTCAAGCAAGGAATAAAAATAACTTATTTTTCATAAAATAAGAAATCCACATGATATCAAACACTCAAGTCAATAAGCATAAATATGACTCATGAAAACAAAACATGAGTAAATAAGAAATGTGAGTGTACAAATAAGATGTGAAGATCACAATCATGAAAAATAGACATTAAGCTCAATATTCCTTGAAACAAGAAAATCATAAAAATCATCAAAACTATTTAATCTTCAAGGCATATGTATGTCTTATACAAACTAAAGTATACATACATATCCAAACACAACGAGTCCACAAAAATATATGCATGAAGGCACGTGGCTCAAAAGGATAAACATGTATATCTAATAGTTTGGACAAGATAGACATATACATGAAGTTTAAACATAAATACATAAAAACATGATAACTAAATTTTCATTAAAACAAATTTCATTTCAAGGTATATGTATGATTTGTCAAACATGAAGTATACATACATATCCCTAAACACAAATGAGTCCATAAATATAGATTTGCATGGAAAGCAAATGACTCAAGGGGTATACATGTATATCTTAAAGTTTGACAAAATAAACATATACATGAAATGGAAACTCATAAACATAAAACAAATTCAAAATGGGAATACAAGTTTAAAATGCATGAATCATCAAAACTAGACTATACTAACACATCTAATGGGTTCAAATAAGCAATCAAGCACAAACATATGTAAATTTATTTGTGGCCCACTATATGCACAAGTATATACCTAGTCTTAATGAAAACTAACATCTAAACATATATTCAAAACATGAAGCATCAAAACAAGATAAAAATCATCATGGTAAACCTAAACATGATATTATGGTAATCCACATGTTATTAAACCTATGATAAACATGATAGCTAAGCAAATAGTGAGAACACAAAATAATTGTCCATATTAACATGGGTGTCTCAAAGGCTATACATGCATGTCAAGGAGTCTAATAATCATGGCATTATCACAATAATTTATAACAATAAAACATGCTATAAACAATGAATATAAAAGCATGTAAACAACAAATAGGAGTTAGGAATCGTTACCAAACCTAGAAGGCAACTTTCCTTGTCTCCAAAACATGGTGGTCCTCTCCACCAAACTTCCCTTGAAAGTGATGCATCCAATTGGTTCTCTTTAAGCACGGAACGCATCCACTCCAAGGTACGGCTACTCTCACGTCATGTGAGAGCCCACACCTACATCATAAACACGAGGGGTTGTCTTTGGTACCCACATTCTATTGGGTCCATTGGGGTTTGTGCCTTCTCTAACCCAAACAAAATTATTTGCTAAATTACAATCATGTATTCTATCAAAGCAAAATTTAGCAAGGTGGCCCTTACGTCCACAATGTGTACAAGTGTACACATGAGCATACATAGTGTGATGGTGTCCGTGAGGAGCATGTGTATGCCGTGTAGGGTGTGCATGAATAGATGGAACTTGTTTCTTTCGAAACAAAGTTTCCAAACGTGTGTGTCCCATTACACATTGGTTCAAAGTGGAGCCCAAACAATCTACACTCTTCTTAAGTAAGGATATATCTTTTTCAATTAAGAAGAGGTGGAACATGCAAGGGTGATCTAGGTGAAACTACCTTAGCATGGCAAACATGTGAATCTATCTTATTTTTCAAAAACTCATTTTTCTTTAAACATACATCAAAATCATTTGAGATAGAAATTATTTTATTTTTCAAAGAAATATTCTCTTTTAAAACAAAATCTAATTTTGAAGATAAAACCTCATTTTTCTTCAACACATCATGGCAATCATTTCTAGATTTTAAAACTTTATTTTCTTTTAGAGCAAGATCTAGTTGAGATCTTAATGAATCCCTTTCATTAAAGACCTCAACCCTTTCTTGCAAAACAATGTCAAGTCTAGAATGCAAACTCTTATTTTCTTTATTAAGGCCTAGACTTTTCTTTTTCAAAATGTTATATTTTCAATTAGTTTTTCACACACAATAGATAGTTCTTCATTTAAAGTATGTGCATCAACAAATTCATCACATGAAGAACTAGAATCAAAACTATCTAGTTGAGTTTTCAAGTGTACCTCAAGGGAGTTATTCCCTTGGACCGTATAGCATTGTTGTGGTTCGGATTCATCTCCACTAGATTCTTCCTCCGGTTGGATTGGCATTTAAAGCTTGGAGGTGGTGGTGGTTATCAACTTGTTCCACACTGCAAAGGCGGAATCAATGTTAGAAACACGCATAAGATATTCTCTAGGAAGTGTGTTTCTAATGGCCTCAAGGGCTTGTGCATTGGCCCCTATATGCTTGCTATCACTAAGGTAGGATTCCTTGGTAATGGCAAGGTGAACCTTATAACCTAGGGCTTGTAGGTAAACGGACATCTTAGCCTTCCAAACAACAATGTTGGAAGGGTCAAACATAGGTGGGGTCATGAAGTCCATGGGTGCAAACTATATGTGTGCAAGCAAACAAATGTGCAAATGCAAATGTAGATTAGCAAAACAAAGGATCTCACTCCTAGGATGTTAAGCCTAAGTATCAGGAGCGTAGGCTCTGATACCAATTGAAAACCACCTAGAGGGGGGTGAATAGGTGATATGGCTAATCTATAAACTAAAATACGCTAAATGCGGAAGCTTAAAAACTAATTTGCAACACACTTAGTACAACCAACAAGTGTAGCCGAATTCCCGCCAAGGGCTCTGGACTAACTCCTCTTGATTCCCCTAGATATGGGTTGAGGTGCTATATGAAGCTCTTGTGGTTAAGTACAAGTGAGGCATACACAAGCAACCAAGCATATAAGAGATATAGCAATATGAAAAAATGCTCAAACACAAGCGAATAGATATGATGCTATGAATGATGCTATGCACAAATAAGAGAGGGAGTTTAGAGACAAGTGGATCAAACGCAAACACAATGATATGTTTCGAGGTTCGAGCCCCTAGCTCTACGTCCCCGCCTTCACCGAGAAGGATTTCTAATCCACTATAGGAGTACCGAACTCCTCTCTCAATGCCACCGAGGCAATACAACCACAATCCACCTCTACAGAAGAGGGATAAGGCCCGTAGCCAATACAAACTCAATCACCTCTACCGAAGAAGGATCCAAACCAATACCACTCCGATCAATCTCTACCAAAGAGGGATACACAAATAAAAGGAGGGTTTACAATCTTGGAGGCTTAACCTCAAACACTTCTCTTTTTCCACAAAACAAATGATTCTAATAGAATAGGATAGGTGATAGCTCAAGTGTGGAAAAAACTAGAGTTTGGAAAATAAGAACTCAAAGAAAACACTTGGGAAAACTCTTGTACAAGATAGAGAATGAAAATCAATACAAATATCCCAAATTCCTATTTTCTTTGATTTTCCCAAACCCTAAAAACACAAGTAAGATTGGAAGTTTAAAGCCCAAAATATTTTGAAATCTTTTAAAACACTTCAGAAAACTGGAATTTTTGCTCTTGAAAATCTTGGCCAAAATCCCAAAGAAATGGGGTTTATATAGGCCAAACCCTGAAACTAGCCGTTAGGCTGATGTGGCAGCCTGACAGGCCTGGCGGTCGACCCCCCGGTCGACCGCCAATGGTCATAAAAATGACCGTTGGGCAAACCCGGTCGACCGGCCGGTCGACCCAAATAAATAGAGAGCTCTGCTCTCAGATCCGGTCGACCGCTCGGTCGACCAGCCCATGTGCCAGCCAGACGTGCACAAGGCTGTGCACGTCGGTCGACCGTTCGGTCGACCGGCTACTGGTCCGGTCGACCGCACGGTCGACCGTCCTAGCCTGTCAGGCACAGAACAGGGTCAGAAAAACTTGGAAAAATATTTCATAAAAATTCTTTTATATTTTCTAAAAATCCCCAAAAATATTTTTATCATTTTGCATTGATATATAAATAAGTGATAAAAAGTTTAGCTCAAATATCAATCAATATGAACTATTTTTGTGTCTTATCATTTTTACCAAAAACCAAAACTTGTATTTTATCAAACTTGGATTTTTCAATAGGAAATCTGATTTTTCCTAAAATACATGAATAGACATATCAAAATAAGTTTGTTTAAGATATGAAGAATGTATGTATATTGAACACATCTAATATACATAAAAATAATGTGAACTTGTTTTGATCAACTATTCATGAAAACCAAATCCAAACATAAAACGTGTGTGTGTTGTGCACTTGAGCATATCAACTATACTAAGCTTTACAAATGGATCTAAACACACTCTAAACTATGATACCTAAGTCTTCTTGACGATCTTCATCTTCAAGTCGACTTGGTCCAAACCATCGTGATCCAACGAGCAAGGCTATGTATGATCTTGACGCTCGGGCTCGAGAATCACCAAGTAAAGGCTTCCAAACTCCTCTTTCTGAAGCAATCACCAACTAATATCTTGTTAAATGATCTGAGACTAGAAACACAAGATTATTAGTAAACATAACTACATGAGTTAATCATCATCAAAACTAGAGAGGAAGGCCTCTGGGCCAACAACATAAGCATACATAGTGTTGTGTACATGAACGTGCGAAGCATGTGTATGCCGTGATTTGTGTGCATGCAAAGATGGAACTTGTTTCTTTCGAAACATGGATTCCAAGCGTGTATGGTTAATGGCATAATGGCTCAAAGTGGAGCCCAAACATTCAACACTTTTCTTCAAAACACTTATATTATTTTTAATACTTGAAGATAAAGTGGAGCATGCAATAGGTGAGCTAGAATGTGAAGCTACACTAGTATGGCAAACATGTGAATCAATATCATTTTGCAAAGAAATATTTTTCTTAGAAACCAAGTCTAAATCCTTTGAAATAGAAATATTTTTGATTTTCAAAGAATCATTTTCTTTTACAATAAAATCAAGTTTTGAAGATAAGATCTCATTTTTCTTCAAACATTATTGCAATCATTTTTATTTTTCAAAATTTCATTCTCTTTTAGGGAAAGTTCAAGTTTAGATTTCAATGAATCCCTTTCATTAGAAATCTCCTCTTTCTCTTGCAAAACTGAGTCTAGTTTTGAAAGTAAATCTTTATTTTCATTGTTAAATCCTAGACTTTCTTTTTCAAAAGATTATATTTTTCTTGCAATTTTTCACACACAATAGAAAGTTCTTCATTCAAAGCATTTGGATCAACATAGTGATTACATGAAGAACTAGCATCATCACTTTCTAATTGAGTTTCCGAGTATACCTCAAGGGAGTCATTCCCTTGGACCATGTAGCATTGTTGCTCGGATTCTCCACTAGATTCATCCTCCGTTTGGATTGGCAATTGAAGCTTGGAGGAGGTCAACGTGTTTCACACTGCAAAGGCGGAATCACAATTAGAAACTAAGCACAAATATTCTTTATTAAGCGTGCTTCTAAGTGCCTGAAGGGCTTGTGCATTGGCTTCTATATGCTTGCTATTACCAAGATAGCATTTCTTGGTAGCGGCGAGGAAAACATGCAAGCCTAGGGTGTTTAAGTACATGGACATCCTAAATTTCCACATGTCAATGTTGGAGACATCAAACATGGGAGGTGACAAGCAATCCATGAGTGTGTGTAAACAATATACGTGTGCAAATGCAAATGATAGATTACCAAAACTAAGATCACACTCCTCGGTAGTTAAACCTAATATTAGGAGCGTAGGCTCTGATACCAATTGAAAGTATGCCTAGAGGGGGTGAATAGGTGTACGGCTAATCTAATGAACTAAATGTGAAAATTAAAACTTAATTGCAACTACACTTAATGTAACCAACGAGTGTAGCCGAATTTTCGATGAAGGGCTCTGGACTAACTCCTCTTGATTCCTCTGAATAAGAGTTGAGGCGCTATATGAAGCTCTCGTGGTTAAGCACAAGTGAGTCACACACAAACAAGCCAAGCATATAATATGAATGATCAATATGAAAATGATGCAAGGCACAATAGTAAAGAGAGAGAGTTAGAGAGTCAATGGATCAATCGCTAACACGCGGATATGTTTCGAGGTTCGAACACATAGCTCTACGCTCCCGCCTTCACACAGAAGGATTTCCACTAACTTGTCCACACAGGACTCCCACACAGGGAACCTCCACTGAGGATTTGGGGCAATACAACCGGGAGTACACAACTCCTCTCTCAACCGAATACAACCTCTCACAGAGGCAATGCACAACCAACACAAACACCACCTCACACAAGAGAGGTAGGCACTTAGCCAAAACAAATCAATCACCTCACACTTGAGGGATTCTAACACAAACTCCATCTCTCACTAGAGGGAGCTAAACACAGTCTCCACCTCTCACTAGAGGGAGCCAACCATCACTCCAAAATCAACCTCTATACAAGAGGGATAACACAAAGTAGGAGGGATTATAACTTGGTGGTTTTCACAACCACAAACTAATTCTTTCTCACTTACACAAAGATCCTAATAGATAGGTAGATATGATAAGCTCAAGTGAGAAAATAAAACCAACAAAGAAAAACACTTGGGAAAATCACAAGATAGATATAGAATTAGAGATCAAAAACCAATTCCCAAATACTCTCTTTTTCTTTAAATTTTCCAACACTTTAAAACAAATAAAGATAGATCTTTTGAACCCAAAAAATCTTTTGGAAACTTGCTGTTTTAAACACTAGAGAATAGGAGAAATTTTGCTCTTAAAAGTTCTACCTAAAACACTCTTGAAATGGGGTATTTATAATCCCCTAAAAGAATCTGCCCGTTGGCAGCAGTCAGGTCAAAATTGACCTTCCGGTCGACTGGCCGTTCGACTGGCCAACGGTCAAAAAAGTGACCGTTGAGCCTGCCGGTCGATAGCCCGATCGACCGTGCCAATCCAGAGAGCAATTACTCTCTGGCTGGTCGATCGAGCGGTCGACCGTGCCAAGCCTCACGGTCGACTGTCCGGTCGACCACCCCCACCCGAGAGTGGGGTACTTGCAGTCGGTCGACCGCTCGGTCGACCGGCTCAAGTGGCTAGTCAGCGTCGACATTCTTGTGCACGTCGGTCGACCGATCCGGTCGACCGACTCTGGGTCCGGTCGACCGGTCGGTCGACCGCCAGGGCCTGGCAGGGCTGTTTTAGGGACTTGAAACTTGGGTTTTTAATTATCAATTAAATCCCATAAAATCTCTAAAAATCCTCAAAAATAAGTTTTAGTATAATACATTGATATACAAACATGTGTGAAAAATTTCAACACATATTTCAAACTATTTGAACCATTTTTGTGACTTACAAATTTTGTCGAAAACCAAAAACTGTATTTTCTAAAACTTGAATTTTTCAAATGGAAATCCGATTTGTCCAAAACTCATCCAAATACAAAAATATGTTATTTGAAACAACTTGAAGCATATAGTATATGGATATAATCCAATATACATGAAAGATATATATATATCAATGTTTTTGACTTTAAATCCAAAACTACGTTTTGTTAAAATACAAAACCTAAATACATGAATAGGTTATCAAACTAAGTTTGTATAAATAGTTGAAGCATATATGTATATAGAACAAATCTAATATACACTAAACCATGTAAACTTGTTGATTCTATCTATTCATGAAAACCAAGATCGGTTAAACCAAAAATCGAAAACCAAAACATGAAACTTAAACAAGTGTGTGTGTTGTTAACTTGAGCATATCACACTATCTAATCTTTAACAAATGGATCTAAAACATAAACTAAACTATGTACCGAGGTCTTCTTGTAGAGCGCTGTCTCCAAGTTGACTCGATCCAAACGTGATCCACCGAGCTTGAGTCCAACGAGTGCTAGGGTATGAACTTTGACGCTCAGGCTCTTGAATCACCTTGTGAACGCTCCAAAACACCTTTGTTGAAGCAAATCACTTACTAATATCTTGGTTAATTATCTGAAACTAAACATCACAAGATTATTAGTAAACATAACTACATGAGTTAATCATCATCAAAACTAGAGTGGAAGGCCTCTGGGCCAACAGTAACATGTAATAACAGGAGCACGCATAAATAACAAAATCACGTGTGGCATCCAAACCCACAAGGGGTCGCCCTTCCAAGCACACCTCCCTGGATTTCCCCTGCTACAGTCTCCCCCAATAACCCCGGCTTGATTAATTTTATTAATTAAATGCAAATACAAAATAGTGTGTTACTCAGTGTTACAGGATCATGAATCGGTACCAAGAATATCAACATTAGATAGTGAACACAATGTGTATCAAAAATCATGAGACAATGTAACCAGTGGCAATATCGAGTGACAAATATATAGTTGTGCAAGTGATACCAGATGCATGCAAAGTAGTGCAAGTGATGTCAGTGACATGTAATATAAAGGTCATAATAAGTCGGTCTTGATCATATGTCCATAATCCAACAAGTATCCTCGAATAAGTTTTTTAAACTATAAAAGTTGATTTCCTCAATTAATTTTCAGTAATACCAGAATCACATTATCAATCGATATACAACCTTTAACTATCAATCTTGCTTCATTATTATCCAGTTATTCTCAAGATTCAGATCACAGTATTTGTCATGATCACACAGGACTCCCACACAGGGAACCTCCACTGAGGATTTGGGGCAATACAACAGGGAGTACACAACTCCTCTCTCAACCGAATACAACCTCTCACAGAGGCAATGCACAACCAACACAAACACCACCTCACACAAGAGGGGTAGGCACTTAGCCAAAACAAATCAATCACCTCACACTTGAGGGATTCCAACACAAACTCCATCTCTCACTAGAGGGAGCTAAACACAGTCTCCACCTCTCACTAGAGGGAGCCAACCACTACTCCAAAATCAACCTCTACACAAGAGGGATAACACAAAGTAGGAGGGATTATAACTTGGTGGTTTTCACAACCATAAACTAATTCTTTCTCACTTACACAAAGATCCTAATAGATAGGTAGATATGATAAGCTCAAGTGAGAAAATAAAGTGTTTGGAAAAGAAACCAACAAAGAAAAATACTTGGGAAAATCACAAGATAGATATAGAATTAGAGATCAAAAACCAATTCCCAAATACTCTCTTTTTCTTTAAATTTTCCAACACTTTAAAACAAATAAAGATAGATCTTTTGAACCCAAAAAATCTTTGGAAACTTGCTGTTTTAAACACTAGAGAATAGGAGAAATTTTGCTCTTAAAAGTTCTACCTAAAACACTCTTGAAATGGGGTATTTATAATCCCCCAAAAGAATCTGCCCGTTGGCAGCAGTCAGGTCAAAATTGACCTTCCGGTCGACTGGCCGGTCGACTGGCCAACGGTCAAAAAGTGACCGTTGAGCCTGCCGGTCGACAGCCCGGTCGACCGTGCCAATCCAGAGAGCAATTACTCTCTGGCCGGTCGACCGAGCGGTCGACCGTGCCAAGCCTCACGGTCGACTGTCCGTCGACCACCCCCACCCGAGAGTGGGGTACTTGCAGTCGGTCGACCGCTCGGTCGACCGGCTCAAGTGGCTGGTCAGTGTCGACATTCTTGTGCACGTCGGTCGACCGATCCGGTCGACCGACTCTAGGTCCGGTCGACCGGTCAGTCGACCGCCAGAGCCTGGCAGGGCTGTTTTAGGGACTTGAAACTTGGGTTTTTAATTATCAATTAAATCCCATAAAATCTCTAAAAATCCTCAAAAATAAGTTTTAGTATAATACATTGATATACAAACATGTGTGAAAAATTTCAACACATATTTCAAACTATTTGAATCATTTTTGTGACTTACAAATTTTGCCGAAAATCAAAAACTGTATTTTCTAAAACTTGGATTTTTCAAATGGAAATCCGATTTGTCCAAAACTCATCCAAATACAAAAATATGTTATTTGAAACAACTTGAAGCATATAGTATATGGATATAATCCAATATACATGAAAGATATATATATCAATGTTTTTGACTTTAAATCCAAAACTACGTTTTGTTAAAATACAAAACCTAAATACATGAATAGGTTATCAAACTAAGTTTGTATAAATAGTTGAAGCATATATGTATATAGAACAAATCTAATATACATTAAACCATGTAAACTTGTTGATTCTATCTATTCATGAAAACCAAGATCGGTTAAACAAAAACCGAAAACCAAAACATGAAACTTAAACAAGTGTGTGTGTTGTTAACTTGAGCATATCACACTATCTAATCTTTAACAAATGGATCTAAAACATAAACTAAACTATGTACCGAGGTCTTCTTGTAGAGTGCCGTCTCCAAGTTGACTCGATCCAAACGTGATCCACCGAGCTTGACTCCAACGAGTGCTAGGGTATGAACTTTGACGCTCGGGCTCTTGAATCACCCTGTGAACGCTCCAAAACACCTTTGTTGAAGCAAATCACCTACTAATATCTTGGTTAATTATCTGAAACTAAACATCACAAGATTATTAGTAAACATAACTACATGAGTTAATCATCATCAAAAGTAGAGTGGAAGGCCTCTGGGCCAACAGTAACATGTAATAACAGGAGCACGCATAAATAACAAAATCACGTGTGGCATCCAAACCCACAAGGGGTCGCCCTTCCAAGCACACCTCCCTGGATTTCCCTGCTACAGTCTCCCCCAATAACCCCGGCTTGATTAATTTTATTAATTAAATGCAAATGCAAAATAGTGTGTTACTCAGTGTTACAGGATCATGAATCGGTATCAAGAATATCAACATTAGATAGTGAACACAATGTGTATCAAAAATCACGAGACAATGTAACCAGTGGCAATATCGAGTGACAAATATATAGTTGTGCAAGTGATACCAGATGCATGCAAAGTAGTGCAAGTGATGTCAGTGACATGTAATACAAAGGTCATAATAAGTCGGTCTTGATCATATGTCCATAATCCAACAAGTATCCTCGAATAAGTTTTTTAAACTATAAAAGTTGATTTCCTTGATTAATTTTCAGTAATACCAGAATCACATTATCAATCGATATACAACCTTTAACTATCAATCTTGCTTCATTATTATCCAGTTATTCTCAAGATTCAGATCACAGTATTTGTCATGATCAGTATAAATTTCACGTCAATAAATCAGTCTACCACATACAAGCAATCATGCAATTTAAGCTGAATGCAGTATGTACAGGAACGAGATGCGAATACGATATGTAAGGTAATGATACATGATCACGAGACAATATCGGTAATAATATCAAGAATAGAATAATTTGTCATATAATCGGAAGAGAAAAGCTGATATGTAAATATGATCACAGGATAGTGTTAACGATCATGCGATATGATAACCATGATTTATAATTAAGAGGCAGAATTAAGATCAAGACGAAAGTCAACGAGAAGAGAATTGTGTACACTTGCCTGATGTCGTTAGAGTCTGAATTTCCGTAACTGCAACCGGCTCTGGGTAAAATTCGCGGCCTAAATATTACGTGAATTAATTAGAGACTTGACATGTTCTTATTTAGTGATAAGTTAAATAAGAAAGAAATTTTTACTATTTATTATAAGATTGGTTGGTTAATATTTTCATATAATTCAATTTCTGAATTTGTAGCAACTATTTAAAAATATATTTTCATGATAAATATATGCATAAAATAATAAATTGATGTATAATATTTACATATTACTGAATTATCAATTTCATATTTTTTGTGCTATTTAGTAATTTATTGGTCATTTTTAAATAAATTATCATTGAATAGTAATTACAAAAATATTTAATTTCATGTTATTCTAAGTAATATTATATCAAAATAATTTTATAGAGTTTCAAATTTAGTTTGTGATTTTCAGTGAATTTTCTGGAATTTTTTGTGAATTTTCTAGAATTTTATGAATTAAAACAAACCTAAAATCAATAAAAATAAATAAAAAGCTTAACGGGTCTGTTGCTACAGTAACGGGTCTGTTGCTACAGTAATGAGTTTGTGCCTGATTTGCTATAGTAAATGCTACAATGATTTTTCTACTTATTTTTATTTTATTTATCTCTTTTCTTTTTCTTTTTCTTTTACTTTTTATTTTTCCTTTCTTTCTTTTTCTCTTTTTTTCCCTTTTAAATGGGGTCGGGATCGGGTCTGTAAAACAGACTCGAACCTGGGTATGTATATAGACCCGGACTGGGGTCTGTGTCCAGACCCAGTCGAGTCTGGCTGAGCCCGACCAGGCCAGGCGGGGCCTGGTCTGGCTCGACCAGACCCAGGTTGGGTCTGGCTGGCCCGACCTGGCCAGGCTGGGCCTGGTCTGGTCTGACCAGACTCGGGTCTGGTCTGGCTCAGGTCAGACTTGGCCTTGTCCGCACTGTGCTGTGCACAGTGCAGTGCACAACACAGTCCAGTGTTTATTTATTTTTTCGATTGTAAATAAATTTTTAAAAATAAATTAAAAATCATAGTAATTAGGAGGCATATCCTAGGTGTTCTACAAAATTTTATTGTGATTTTAGCATGTATTTTACATGGTGAAATTAAAGCTAACATGTAACACATATTACGTGTTCGATGTAATGCCACAGCGAACTAAATTCTACAAAAATGCAAAATAAAATACCTGGAACGCTTCCCTTCAGTCTGAATCTTCCTCCACTCATCCAATACTTCAGAATCTTGCCAATTTTGAAAGAGGAAGAGATATTGTAGTGGAAGAAAGAAAGAGAAGTTTAGGTTTTGCAAGTGACTTGAGATGGTGAGATGTCCCTTTTATAGGCACCACACCACCCCTAAGCCCCCTGAGAGTTAGGCTACGTTAGAGGAGTAGTGAGTTCAGTTTGGATGAGTGAGAATGAGAGGGAGAAAGTGTAGGAGAAGTTAGAGAGAGTGGGGGAAGTTAGAGAAGATGGGGGGAGTAGAAGGGAGGTATAAATAATTAGACATGGGCTTTAAAATCACACGCCAATGTGGCAAAGTGGTCTGGGCGTTAGGATATGTGGGTGGTGGCTGTGGGTTTGAATATGAGAATGAACAATCTGGTGCTTTGATTTTTTCAATATTGAGAAAATAAAGGGGGTAAAAGGATATAGGGTTAAATAATGCATGTTTACTTTCTCATACCAAAATCCAAGAAGGCATCCTGGCTGATGCATTCATTTCCTTTCTAATGGGTCGCGGGTTTGAAACCTGCTACACATGCAGGTTTTCTAATTTTTATTTTATTTTTATTTTTTTTCATTTTTTTCCTTTTTCAGGAAAATCCTCAAAAAATTCTCAAAAATAGAAGATGTCATTCTGAACATTGTTGTGAAGTCAAAATTTCAAAATTCATTCCCAATTGTTAATTAAAAATCTCGGAGTCAGTCTATGGGCGCCGATCGACTCCGAATTGAGATCCTTTTCCAATAATAATCAAAAATTTCCAGAAAATCCAGAAAAATTTTAAATTATTGGAAAATAATATCTTATACTGAAATGGCCTCAATCCGACTACCAGGATGATTAAATCAGCATCAGATATCAGTATTGACATACGTATATTAGGAACCGAGGGTTACAATCCTACCCACCTTACAAAAAGAATTTCGTCCTCAAAATTTAGCCAGGCATCGACATATGAATCGAAGCTGCATCTGCATGAGTTAGGATTGTTTCAGATCCATAGTCGTGTCAATACGATAACCCAATACCAAGTCAACCATGGGTCATGATCCGACATATTCATCACCATAAGTCCGGGGATCAAATCGACTTTTTAGAGTTCATAATCAGTCATCCTTAATATCACTTTTATCCTTCGATCCATTATAGTCATGTTCATCTGATAAGATTACTCCCACTATTATGATCAAATCCTTAAGGTCTATCAATAACCATACTACAGTGGTTTTTCACCGTTATCACATCGAATAAGAATTCAGACATCTCAATTATGTTACCTTTCTTGTAACAACATTCCAAATTTAGATTATCTCTGGGATCGCCACATATTGCTCAAATAATAATCGCCTCTGATTTTTATTTCTTAAAAATCATTAAGATCCCAAATAATCTCAAATCCTCGGTTACATGTTTTATATTCACAATATCACAATAACCCAATTATCAGATCAAACGGTCACTACTGGAAGATCATTAGTCAAGATAGCAGTCACTGATGGAAATCCCAAGATCAAATATCAATAATCAGTTATTAGTTATTGTCTCAACCCTCAATATATCTTTCAGATTTGTTTTATATTCTTGCTTTTATATTCCTGCTTCAGATCCTAGAAGTTGAGTTTAAAATTCATTGATCTCCATAAAGATCCAAATATATTTATCTCCTCCTTTCATCTATGATTCCTCAATAAAACATCACAGGATTCTCAAATTATCAAGGTATAACAATTACAATGTTCTTAAGAGTCATAGGATTAAATCAACAACCTCAAACTATGATAGATATTCTAAACATATTACTTAGATTTGAAAACTTCAAGATTTTAATCCTCAGAAACTAAATCCAAGCAATCTGATCTAAGGTATAGTCATATTACCCCGAAGGCAATAATTCCATTATTGATTTGATTATCACTCCAAGATCCATGCACTAAATCCAATATGAATGGATGTGATCTAGTCATTATTTAATTCAGGCATGATTATGATTTTAAGTCCATCATCACACTATGATTCCCTTGTAGACATGTATCTCAAAAGTTTCATATCCAAAATTTCTCATAGAATTAACTGTCAGATAATTCAACAATGATCCTCTCAATTATTCTTCTTCGTCCAAATAATCAGGTCAAGTCCTCAATATATCTATCCTCAATCTAAACTAAGAATAGTCTAACCAGACATGATCAAACAGGGCAGAGTAGGTATGAAGACTACATGGATGGAAGAGTCACATCAGGGTGACAGTTTAAGGGTTTCTGGGGATCGATTGTACAAGTATGGAGTCAGAGAAGAGAGTCAATGACTGTTCACTCAGATAATTTCATGGAGGATTATCATATATGTGGCCTGATTGCATATATGGCATATAACTAACCTTGCTCTGATACCAACAAAACCATGTCACGCCCCGCTTCCCAAAATACGGAATACAGGTACGTAACGATGGCCAGTAGATGCTCACGAAGAGTGAAATCTCTTCCATGAGTACCTTAGGCTGTCAATAACAAGCAGGATAGCACACATATATGCATATACAATCAAGCGCAGGGATAAAATCACATATATGAAAAACTAAATCATAAACAATATCATCCACTTTATCTGAATAAAGCAAGTCAAGAAAGAAAACTGAACTCACCGGAGAACAGCTGAACCAAAATATGATCTACGAACAACTCTCTATACCAGCTTCCTGATCTAAATACTGAAAAATAATATAAAGGTCCATCAGAAGCGGACTAGCAAGAGTACATGAAATAGGAAGGAGAGAATATGAAAATGTAGTAATTGTAAGTAGGACATAAGAACAATATGTTTGGAAATATCAAGAACTGAATGTAATAATAGTAATAGGAATAATCAGAAGACAGATCATGTACCATAAAACCGTGCATGTATGCTGTGACATGTATATAATGAACATGAAATATCCTGGACAAGTAATTATCGTGTAGTATAATCATTAGAACATGAGATCACAAGATAAAACATCATAGTAGGTCCAGGAACATCACGTAGTCAGTATAATGTATGTCACATGAGTCTCAAGTATCAGCCCATGAAAATATATGTCAGGTACTAGATCACTGAAGACAATGCAGGATATGATGCAAGTGCATATGTCTAGCATGTTTTATTATCCTAACTAATGCAACCATCCTGTGCCCCATCCCACAGGACAACTGCATATCAAACAAGTGATGCGTTAGTGGATCCTGATAGTAGGGAGAAACAGTTCACTGTACTCAGGTATCATGTAACATGTAATAACAGGAGCGCGCATAAATAACAAGATTACGTGTGGCATCCAAACCCACATGGGGTCGCCCTTCCAAGCACACCTCCCTGGATTTTTCCTGCTACAGTCTCTCCCAATAACCCCGGATTGATTAATTTTATTAATTAAATGCAAATGCAAAATAGTGTGTTACTCAGTGTTACAGGATCATGAATCGGTACCAAGAATATCAACATTAGATAGTGAACACATTGTGTATCAAAATCACGAGACAATGTAACCAGTGGCAATATCGAGTGACAAATATATAGTAGTGCAAGTGATGTCAGTGACATATAATACAAAGGCCATAATAAGTCGGTCTTGATCATATGTCCATAATCCAACAAGTATCCTCAAATAAGTTTTTTAAACTATAAAAGTTGATTTCTTCGATTAATTTTCAGTAATACCAGAATCACAATATCAATTGATATACAACCTTTAACTATTAATCTTACTTCATTATTATCCAGTTATTCTCAAGATTCAGATCACAGTATTTGTCATGATCAGTATAAATTTCATGTCAATAAATCAGTCTACCATATACAAGCAATCATGCAACTTTAAGTTGAATGCAGTATGTACAGGAACGAGATGCAAATATGATATGTAAGGTAATGAAACATGATCACGAGACAATATCGGTAATAATATCAAAAATAGAATAATTAGTCATATAATCGGAAGAAAAAAGCAGATATGTAAATATAATCACAGGATAGTGTTGACGATCATGCGATTGATAACCACGATTTATAATTAAGAGGCAGAATTAAGATCAAGACGAAAGTCAACGAGAAGAGAATCGTGTACACTTGCCTGATGTCGTTGGAGTTTGAATTCCCGTAACTACAACCGGCTCTGGTTAAAATTCGCGGCCTAAATATTACGTGAATTAATTAGAGACTTGACAAGTTCTTATTCAGTGATAAGTTAAATAAGAAAGAAATTTTTACTATTTATTATAATTTTGGTTGGTTAATATTTTCATATAATTCAATTTCTGAATTTATATCAACTATTTAAAAATATATTTTCATGATAAATATATGCATAAAATAATAAATTGATGTATAATATTTACATATTACTGAATTATGAATTTCATATTTCTTTTGTGCTATTAAGTAATTTATTGGTCATTTTTAAATAAATTATCATTGAATAGTAATTACAAAAATTTTTAATTTCATATTATTCTAAGTAATATTACATCAAAATAATTTTATAGAGTTTCAAATTTAGTTTGTGATTTTCTGTGAATTGTTTGGAATTTTCTGTGAATTTTCTAGTATTTTCTGAATTAAAATAAACCTAAAATCAATAAAAATAAATAAAAAGCTTAACGGGTCTGTTGCTACAGTAACTGGTCTGTTGCTATAGTGATGAGTTTGAGTCTGATTTGCTATAGTAAATGCTACAATAATTTTTCTACTTATATTTATTTTATTTATCTCTTTTCTTTTTCTTTTTCTTTTACTTTTTATTTTTCCTTTCTTTCTTTTTCTCTTTTTTTTTCCTTTTAAATGGGGCCGACCCCGGGTCTGTAAAACAGACCCGAACCCGGGTCTGTATACAGACCCAGACTGGGTCTGTGCCTAGACCCAGTCGGGTCTGGCTGAGCCCGACCAGGCTAGGCTGGGCCTAGTCTGGCTCGACCAGACCCAGATTGGGTCTGGTCTGGCCCGACATGGCCAGGCTGGGCCTGGTCTGGCCTGACCAGACTCGGGTCTGGTCTGGCTCAGGTCAGACCTGGCCTGGTCCGCACTATGCTGTGCACAGTGCAGTGCACAACACAGTCCAGTGTTTTATTTATTTTTTTCGATTGCAAATAAATTTCTAAAAATAAATTAAAAATCATGATAATTAGGAGGCATATCCTAGGTGTTCTACAAAATTTTATTATGATTTTAGCATATGTTTTACATGGTGAAATTAAAGCTAACATGTAACGCATACTACCTGTTCGATGAAATGCCACAACGAACTAAATTCTACGAAAATGCAAAATAAAATACCTGAAACGCTTCCCTTCAGTCTGAATCTTCCTCCACTCATCCAGCACTTCAGAATCTTGCCAATTTTGAAAGAGGAAGAGATATTGTAGTGGAAAAAAGAAAGAGAAGTTTAGGTTTTGCAAGTGACTTGAGATAGTGAGATGTCACTTTTATAGGCACCACACACCCCTAAGCCCCCCTGAGAGTTAGGCTACGTAAGAGGAATAGTGAGTTCAGTTTGGGTGAGTGGGAATGAGGGGTAGAAAGTGTAGGAGAAGTTAAAGAGAGTGGGGAAAGTTGGAAAAGATGAGGGGAGTAGAAGGGAGGTATAAATAATTAGACATGGGCTTTAAAATCACATGCCAATGTGGCAAAGCGGTCTGGGCGTTAGGATATGTGGGCGGTGGCTGTGGGTTTGAATTTGAGAATAAATAATCTGTGCTTTAATTTTTTCAATATTGAGAAAATAAAGGGGGTAAAAGAAACCTGCTACACATGCGGGTTTTCTAATTTTTATTTTATTTTTATTTTTATTTTTATTTCATTTTTTTCCTTTTTGAATAAATATTTAAACATTATTTTATTGGATTAAACTCTATTAATTCAGGAAAATCCTCAAAAATTCTCAAAAATAGAAGATGTCATCCTGAACATTCTTGTGAAGTCAGATTTTTAAAATTCATTTCCGATTGTTAATTAAAAATCTCGGAGTCTGTCTATAGCACTGATCGACTTCGAATTGAGATTCTTTTCCAATATTAACCAAAAATTTCCAGAAAATTCAGAAAAATTCCAAATATTGGAAAATAATATCTTATATTGAAATGGCCTCAATCCGGCTAGCAGGATGATTAAATTAGTATCGATACCAGTATTGACATACGTATATTAAGAAAAAGGGTTACACCTTCATTTTTTTCACTTACTATGTCACTTTTTGATGACCCTGCGATTGCTTCCTCAGGTTAGAGATTTGGGATTTTTTAGTACCTATTACTTCAAGAAATATTAGTCAGAGACGCGTCATCTTTATTATTCATAGGTATCTTTATTATTTTGTACCTGCTTCTTTAATTATTCTTGTTTTCATATATATCCTGATCACTGACCCTTTTGCAAGTATTCTTGTACTTATTTAAGCTGAAATTATATCGTGTATATAGTGTTTGTTCCCTATACTGAGGCTTTACATGTGGCATTTTTTATGCGCATATGCGTCGCCGACTCTCATCGCGTTCCCACTATAGTATATTTTGGAAAGGGAGACATGACAAAGTTTTATTGGTATCAGAGCCTAGGTTTACGCTTAATGTGGGTAACCACCTAGATCAATACTCGGGCTCTTACAAACCGTACAACCACTTATCAGATTAGAACTAATCTGAATCTGGATTTAAGAATTCCAGTTATAACTACAAGAATATCACCAATTTTTTTGAAAATTTATTCCTTGACTCCTATTATTTTCTAATTTCAATTGTCATCTAGAGTATTCTGACTTTGGCCACTTCTCTTCACCTTCTTGATTCCTTTCTTATGATTTTGATTTCCAGTACTAGTCACCCAATCCTGAGTTAGATTATAAATATTAGAGTAGCGCAGTGGGCCTATAACCTACATGTCTCAGAATCATAAAATATTTTACTCTCACACGAATTGAAATTTCGAGAACAAAATTTTTTGTAAGGTGAGTAAAAGTGTAAACCTCGGTTCTAGATGTATGTATCTTGATACTAGTACCTGATATGATGAAATTACTTGATTTGATCTTTCTGATTGTTAGAGTAGACCTGCTTCAGTTTCAGATATTAGTTTTTAATATTTTAGATTTTTGAAAATTTTGTGAAATTTTTTTAGATTATTTTGAAAATTCTCCTGAATTTGATGTCGACTAGTACTGCTGATTGGCTCCAAGATTTCTAATTAACAAACGGAGTTGAATTTCAAAAATCTGATTTCACAGCGTTGCTCAAGATAATATTTATGATTTTGGGATTTTTTGAAAATTTTCTAAGTTAATCAAAATTTGACTAAATAAAATAATAATATTTCTCTTTATTTTCTTTTTCTTTTTCTTCTCCCACTTTCTACACTTCTCTCCTTCATCGACGTATTCCACCGCTATCTCTGTCCTGTAAAATTTTCTTTTTCTTCTCCCCTCAATCTCTCTATGGCTTTCTCTCTCTTCAATTCTCTCTCCCTCTCTCTCTTTTGAACTCTCCCTCTCTCTATAAATCTCTCTCTCTTACACTCCCTCCATTCTTTCCCCTTCCCAATGTCGGCTACCACCGTCGACGCCGGCCAAGCCCAACCCCCATACAGCCCCTCTCGTCTTCCTCTCTTCTCTCTCTTTCTCACTCTATTTCTTTTTCTCTATCATCTCCTTCTTTCGTTCTTTCTTTCTTCTTCTTCTTCTTCTTCTTCTTCTTCTTCCCTTTCTCCTTCCCTCTGGTCGTGCTGCCATCCCAGGCCCATCGTCGATGCCTTCAGGTAGCCACGAACCTCCACCCACTATCCTTTTCTTCCTCCTGTCTTTCACTTCTCACTCTTCTTTTATCCCTCTTTGTTTTCAATCTCCCCGCTGCTGGCTGACCAACCAGAACGCTACCATCGATCGGCAGTTGCCTCTGTCGCTGTTGCGCCACCGCTGGGCTGCAAGGCCAGCCACCAGGCCACCCTATTTCCCTCCTCTCTTCACTCTCTTTTTCTTATTTTCTCTTCTCTCAATTAAATCAAAATCCAAACCTATTAACCTAAAGCCCATATTCACCTAAGTTTATTGGATCTGAACCCGACCAATTAGCAACCAAAATCGCTTCAAAACTAAAGAAAGGTAAAATTACATAAAACCCCTTTATGATATAAAATATTTACATTTTAAACTTTTTATTATATATCTAACCTCTTTATATTGATTTTAGTGTTCAGATGATATCTTGATCATCCGGAGTCCGATTTGGACATGCTCGAGCCATTGTGATTGTAGAAAAATAAGTCATGTTCCCGCGAGAACTACTTGAGTGTTTTCTTTTATAAGTTATATTTAATATCTTGAATAAAAATTAATTTCTTAATATTATTGATCATTTAATAAATCATGTAAATTGTATTTAATCGTACAATAAATCATGTAAATGGTAAATCATTGTAATTAGAATATGTGTGAATGCTTTTAAACTGATTCAATAAAATAATATTTTATTGTGATTCTTAATTTAATATAAGATATAAATAAATTATTTATATATTGACTAATTATTTGACTATAGATTAAAGACATACCAAAATAATAATTTGATAATTGTTAATATAGTTGTGAAGAGTTTGAAAGTAGATAATTGTATATGATCACATTGTAATGTTAGTCATGTTAATGATACTAAAATTGTTGGGATAAATATTGATATATTGATACTATTCATCATAATTATCCTGTCAACACTAAGTCATGAGGATAAATAAGATACACCAAATACTGTTAATTCATGTTCGTGAACCACTATTGTATGCACATATCTGTTTGTTTGTATGATTGTATACATTGTTATTTCATGTACTTGTATCATTGTTACACGAACACGTACAATGAACACTGTTATTTCGTGTACTTGTATAATCATTACACGGATACTTTGTTACACTGAAAATTGTTATTTCATGTTCTTGTATCACTGATATACAGATACACCCAAGTATATGACACAACTGTTTCCCGTATCATTGATATTGATATGGCATTCACTATTACATGGATTCACCTGTATACATGCTTTGATTATTCTTATATTCCTGTTACATGAATCACTATTTTTGTTACATGGATTATAATTACTTGAATATTTATGTATTCCTGTTACATGAATATTTTCTGAATACTGTACATGACTATTTCTTGTATTCCTGATATTGATATGACACTCCTGTCACCTGTGTATATCGACAACTGATATTTAATTGTGCGAAACTAAGGGCGTGTTTGTTTTACCGCAAAACGCCGCAAAACGCAAGTCGTAAAACTTCTTTTCCATTTTCCATTGTTTGTTTCGCTGAAAAACAAGTTGCAAAATGCAACTCTTCTTTTCCCACTTGCAGTTGCTACAGTTAAATTTGTGGTCATGTAAATCTCACTTATACATTCATATTTTCTCACTTGCGGTTGCTACAGTTAATTTTGTGGTCATGTAACTCTCACTTGTAGTACACTTACAGTTCAAAACAGTTACTTGATAATCATTATATAATTAAATATTATTAAATATTTAATATTTTAAATAGTGTTCAATTTCTTATTTAATTATTTAATTATTTTATATTTTAAATCTTTATTTTTTATTGTTTTTAATATTGTTTTAATATTTAATATTTTACTATTTTAATTTAATATTTTATTAATACTTTATTATTTTATTAATACTTATTCCATTTTTTATTATTTTATTTAGAGTTAATATTTTATTAATATAACAATATTATACTTTACTATATATTTAATTATTTATTTTTTAATATAAAAAATTACTTTATTAATTGTAGGCTGTCTAAAAGTCACTAAAAGACAAGCCAATAAAAGCAGAGTCTCAAGTTCTAGACGCGTTGGCTCGACACCCGCGTCTCAGCATCAAAGCGCGTTGGCTCGACACCCGCGTCTCAGCATCAAGGCGCGTGGGTCTAAACCCGCGCCTCAGTTGTAACCACCCGGATTACGGGGCCAGTCACCGCACAAGTAGCGGGAAGTGGCCCCTCATTGTGGAGCGTTTTCAGGGGGCACGTTCACCCCTGGGACCTCTATAAATAGCCTTGTTTGCATCAACAAACGGGGGGGCGGTAAAAAAAAAAGGATCAGGCATCGAAGATCAGGGCAAGATTGGGCATCGACGATCGACAGGGCGACTATCATCACAGGCATCAAAGAGGAGATCATCAATAAAGAGAGAGAGAAGACTCTTCGTCAAGCTTGCTGCGTACGAGCTGCTCTTCACCTACCTTCTCTTTGAGAGTTTTGGTAGACAGAGCTGTGTTACTCTTTCTACCAGCTAGAGAGAAGATCCCCTGACGGTCCCGACGGTCATCCGGTCAACGGAGAACAAGACTCACTCTCCACCGCCACACGAAGAACCCAGCCTTAAACAAAGGGGGGATTCAAGACTCAACATCCTCCCTCCCTTGTAGTCGGAGCATTAGTCCGTTGTAATCTTTCAACTGATTCAAGGAAACTTTACATCGAATTCTTCTACTCCATACCGTACAAGAGATGGCGACTCCGCTGGGGACTACGTTTGTCACTGAGGAGCAAATAGTGGCGCAGGATGACGTCCACCATAAGGGGAAGATGGTCGAATCGCTCGTTGTCGAGTTCGACCAGGCGAAGTACGAAGAGTTTCTCTCTTCCGGCTCCAAGAGCCCAAAGACCCACGTCTGCCGCCGGGTCTCGACGGGGAATGGCCTCGAGGCCCGATCTGTGGCTTTCTCGAGCTCCCCTGCTGCCGACTGTGCCAAGCAAGGTACACGCGCCAACGCCTCTCAGAAGGCCCGCGTGGTCCCAGGCACATCTGCCTTTGCGACCAACCGCGTCGCACAGAACACCCGCGTCAGCGTCTCTCAGGAGACCCGCGTGGTCAAAGTCCCTGGTGTCCAGCATCAGGATGTCGTTGGTCTCTCTCCACCTCCTTGACGCAATCAAAACGCTGAGCGTCGACAGAGGAGACGTGCGCGTCAGCTGCAAGTTGGAACCGTTGGTTGTCCAACTGAGGCTGGACGCGACGTAAAATCTCGCGCCTTGCCCGCGCCACGTCCAGTACGTGAAATCCGCGTTTGGCGCCCCAAACGCGAGATTCCTTCAGTTAGGTCCTCTGAGGACCAACTCACCAAACGCCAAGATGAGACCTCTGCGCCTCGTCAAGCGCAAGAGGCACGAGCCCATGGGCGTGGGGCCCAGCAGCCCATCCTCTCTCAAGTGTCTCTGCTCCGACACACCAAACAGCAACGCGACAGACGCGTTTTGTCTCAACAGAGACGCCAGACGCGCGCTGAACAGCTGCGGCGCAAGAACCGCGTCCCTGATGCCTGCGTCCAGGCTGTACAGCACATGGATGCCTCCCGTCTTCGACGTTGCGAGGCTAATCTTTTCAATCCTCCTCCCATGGATTTGAGGGATTATCTGACGAAGAAAAGAAGTGCCAATCAGACCACTTCGTCGTGTTGCTGCCAACGGCTCATCCATATGCTCTCTGAGTGCCGTTGCGGATCAGGCGTACACCAGTAGTCTTTAGTAAGACAGCTGACCCTGATTCCTCCGTCAGCTAAAAGAAGACGCTCCCACAGAAGGAGAACCTTTTCTGACGTTTAGTACCCGGAGCTCACTGCGAAAATGACAAGCAGGAGCAAGGGAAAACAACTTGCAGTCAGCACTGACGAGTCTGACTCTGAACCGAAAGGAGTGTACCGACACACTCGCACCCGGACTGGGGTCATTCCCCCAATTGACTATAATGCCTTAGGCCATGGCATTAATGATTCTCACTCCGCCGTAGCGGAATCAAGGGCTTCGAACTCTTCCTTTGAGAAGGAGACCTCCGCCTACATGACAGGCACTCCTGAGGAGACGGCTAAACGTTTGGAGCAGATCCAGAAGGCACAAATGGATATGATTCTTTCTCAGCAGTAATCTATCAACTCCCTCAAGCAGGCGATTGCACAGCTGCTCGAAGACAGGAGGAGGTCCCCTCCTAAAAAGTCAAAGGGCAAAGGGAGAAAGGGAGAAAGCTCATCTTCCGAGCCTTCTGGGGAGACACGGCGATTTACTTCCGGCTCGTCCAAGTCCTCATCGCAAGTAAAAGGCGACCAAGACCAGGGAAAGGCTCATGCTAAGAGAATGAGTCAAATGGAGCGACGCCTCGAGGCCCTTGCCAATCGCAAAGACCTCCAAGAAGTAGGAGTGGTCCGGCCCTATCCTACCGAGTGGGACTTAGTTCCATACCCTCCTAAGTTCAAGGCTCCAACCCTCCAAGCCTTTGGTGGGAAGGGGTCACCCAACCAGCACATCTACTACTTCAAATCCCAAACTGGGAATGTAGTAGATAATGACGCCATCCTGGCGCGCCTGTTCATCGGCACCTTGAAAGGGTTGGCCTTTGAATGGTTTATGAAGCTCCCAGAAGGTTCTATCAAGAACTGGGGCGATTTGGAGAAGCTCTTTTTAACACGCTTCTTCGAAGATGACTCCGAAGTCACAATGCCAACCCTTTTGGCTACCAAACAACGAAAAGGGAGTCCATCAAATCTTTCGTGGAAAGATTTCGGAACATGGCACTCCGGTGTCCAAGCGGTATGACCCAGGCCACCCTGGTGGAAACATGCCGCCACAATCTCCAAACCTCACTCCTTGCTAAAATAGGAGTTGCTGAAAGCCGCACCTGGAAGCAATTAGTCCAACAAGGTGAACAGGCTGAGGAGATTGTCGCCCGCGTCAGAGCGGAGGAAGGTAAGCCTAGGCCGGAAAGATCGACAATGCGTGCGCCGGACACATCCCTCCAAACAAAGCGGAAGGATAATTTAGCAACGGAGACCAAATCTCCCGCCAAACCTCAATCAGGCAAGGCGAGTGGCTCTTCAAGTCAGCCTTGCGCCAACAAGCAATATTCCTTCAAGGAGGAACATGTCGATTCGCTCTTTAAACTACTCAACAAGAGCAACCGACTGAAGCTCCCTGAAGCTCGGCGCCCAGAGGAAGTCGGCAAGACCGACAATCCCAACTACTGCATGTATCACAGGATGTTGGGACACCCCACCAAAAGCTGCTATGTCTTCAAGGACATCCTTCAGGCTCTGATTGACACGGAGGTGTTAAAACTCCGACCAGAGCAGAAGAAGGTGACGGCTAATGTGACGTCGGTTCTCCAGTTCGGAAGACAACCCCCAACGCCTGCGGGGGTAACTCCTGTTTCGAGAGGAGAGCTAAGAGTGGTCAACACAGACCCTCACCAGCAGCAAGAGAAAGGCTTGGTACCCGTCCCTACACCTCAAGGGGAAATCATGTGGGTCCACCCTGACCTTGTCGATGCACGGCAATGGACTACTGTGACCAACAGGAAATCCAAAGGCAAGGCAAAAGCCCCGTCTTGCAACGTGGTATGCGCCTCTTCCCGAGAAGCGGGGACTGATATCCCTTCACTGACCGACTCAGAGGAGGAAACGATAGTCTTGGCCGCAGAGCCCAACCAACCGATGGCGGGAACCCGTTCAGGACAGGCGTACTTGAAACAGTACGGCGAGACGGCAGTAGCCCCTCCACAACCAACTGCGGAGCCAGTCAGGCCCTCCACAAAGCCACCTGTGGAGAAGCAGAAGGAGACTTGATTTTCTCGAGCCCTTCAAAAGGGCATCGCGGAAGGATCTACGGCACCTTACCGCTTTGATGTCCTGGCTCAGTTGGCCAACATTCCGACACGCATTACCTTGTATGAACTTCTTAGACTATCAAAGTCGACCAGAGAAGCTCTGGCAAATGCTGAGGTCTTCCTGACCCAGGTGCCAAAGGAGGAAGATGTAGAGGATTGCCTCCACACCTCCCAGAATGCCCCCTGCATCACCTTCACGGCAGATGATGTGCAGGTGAAAGGGAAGCATGATTGACCCCTGTACTTCACAGGGTATATTGGATCGTCCGAGGTGAACCGCATCCAGGTAGATCCAGGGTCCGCGTAGAGCATCATGCCTCGCCGGGTCATGCAACATCTCGGCATTCCTACCCATCGTTTGAACCCCACCCAGACGACTATCTATGGGTTCAATGCCAACCAGACCCGTCCGATGGGGAAGATCAAGCTCAGGTGTCAGATTTGAAGCCTCAAGTCGGAAGTGACATGCTACATCATCGACGCCGACACTTCCTACAATCTATTGCTGGGACGACCGTGGATTCACCGCAACTCCATCGTTCCCTCCACTCTCCACCAAGTCATGAAATACATTGACGGGAGTGGAAATGTGCAGACGTTGATCGCCGAAAGGTATCCGTTCAAAGGGGTCGAGAATTATTTCACCGACTCTTTGCTGTACCAAGATCCGGTGGAGACGGATGAAGCCCCACAACCAGAGGAGCCAGATTCTGGTAATGAGGCTGACACTGAGCCTGAGAAAGAAGAGTGCCTGTGGGAGTTAGAACCACTTGTAACGGGCACTAATAAGCCCGATGTCGATAATACCACCGATGATGTAGGCGGTTGGTATATTAATGAAGATTTAGATTTTGCGTATTTTTCTGTGTGCTTCTGATTCAATACCGTCAGATACTAGCACTGATATAGATGACGATCTCTGGTCGGCAATGGGTGCCTTAACATCATTGCATGTACCAGTGAAATCGTCCTTCAAGACATACCAAGACAATGGTAATGCGCAAGAATCTATATTTATGGTTCCAGCAAGACGGAAAGGCCAAAAACCAATTCTTTTTGGGCGAATCTCGTCTGAACCAACGCCCCGCGAAGAATCGGAAGGCGAGGAAGAATCCCCTCAGTTCGATCATTACGAACCAAAAGCGCTCAAAATAATGAGATGCATGGGGTACGACCTGACCAACAAACCCGGGTTGAACTTCGGCAAAGGAAGGAGGACGTTGCTTCAATCCTTTGTGCCGAAAGGGAAGGCCCCCGATTATTATCATCGGACGCGCCGGGGGTTGGGCTATGTATCAACTCCGGTCCCATCAGCCTCCGATTCTCAAGAATCGTCGAGCAACGATTACTCTTCAGACACATCATCTTGGGAGTCAGATGTCAGTGTCGGCAACATCTTCAAGGAACTTTCAGTGAACATGGTTTCGACAAGCCACCTGGAAGATGGAAATGAAGAAATGATCCAATCTGATACAGATCCTTGGATCAAACATTTAAATGCTATTTGGGATACCCGCTTTGAACAGCGCGAGCCACCCACAGAAGACAAGGTTGTGCGGATCAACCTAGGAGATGAGGCTAATCCTAAGCCCATCTTCATAAGTGACGGCCTGTCACCTTCGGAGAAGAAAGATCTAATATCTCTTGTACAAGAGTATATAGACGTCTTCGCCTGGAATTATGAGGACATGCCAGGACTTGATCCTCAAGTGGCTATGCACCGCCTCAACATCAATCCGGACGTAAAACCTGTCAAACAACAGCAGCGACGGTTCCGTCCAGAAATAATGGAGGCAATTCAATCAGAAGTCAGAAAACTTATTGATTATGGCTTCATCAGGGAAGAACAACATCCCGACTGGGTAGCCAACATTGTCCCAGTTGCCAAGAAGAACGGGAAGATCCGGATCTGCATCGACTTCCGTGATCTAAACGAGGCTTGTCCCAAAGACGAATTCCCATTGCCAATCACAGATGTCATGATTGACAATACTTGTGGATTCGAACGAATGTCCTTCATGGATGGATTCTCAGGATACAATCAAATCAAAATGTATCCTGACGATAAAAAGCACACCTCCTTCAGGACACCATTGGGGGTTTATTGCTATACCGTCATGCCCTTCGGACTGAAAAATGCAGGGGCAACATACCAAAGGGCCATGAATGCCATTTTCCATCAGCAAATACGCAAAACGGTGGAATGTTATGTTGATGACATCACGGTAAAAAGCCGCACTAAAGGTGATCACATAGCGGACCTGAAGGTGGTCTTCGACATCATGCGGGCTCATCAATTAAAGATGAATCCCACAAAGTCCTTCCTGGGGGTGGCCAGTGGCAAATTCTTAGGATTTGTTGTAACATCCACCGGAATTCACTTGGACCCGGAAAAGGTTCGCGCTATCAAGAAAATGCGACACTATCTGGTAGGCCAAACTATAAACGTCATATCAAAAGTCAACCCCCTGAGGTTACTTATGACTAAACCTTCATCGCTAAATGGCCGACTGGCAAAATGGGCCATATTGCTCTCCCAATATGAGATACGCTTTTTATCACAAAAGGCCATTAAGGGACAAGCAGTCGCGGATTTCCTAGCTGAGCACCCAGATCCGAGGGCAGCCAAAGTCTACGAGGATCTCCCAGATGAAATTGCTGAAGTCTGCCTGACTCAGGCATCGTTCGAAAGTCAAGTATGGCAACTTTTCTTCGACGGTGCATCAAGAACAAGCTCGAAGGGACACGTAGTAGCAGGGGTAGGAGTAGTACTCGTATCCCCACAAAATTATGTGATTCCCCGAGCTGTCTCATTAACTGAGCCTTGTTCCAACAATGTGGCGGAGTACAACGCTCTTTTGATTGGGATGCAATTCGCCGATGAGATTGGCGTTAAAAATCTCGAGGCATACGGCGACTCCAAGCTCATCGTCAGCCAAGTTCGCGGGGAGTACGAGGTCAGACATGAAGACTTAGTACCCTATTACAACGCGACTATCCGCATGGCCGAGGGGTTTACAAGCTTCTACATCGACCATATACCGCGCAGGAAAAATGCGCACGCAGATGCACTCGCATCCCTGGCTGCCTCCTTAGCTCTTCCAGCTGGAGCAATGGAGAAGATATTCGTCTACAGCCACGACCTGTATTGCCCGAGAAATGCTCTCGAGGACTATCAGGAGTCAACGGGAGGTCGTCACCGCGAAGAAGCACTTGAAGCATCAACCGGTCCAGAGCTTAGAGACTGGCGATTCCCCTACATTGATTTCGTCTTATACGGCATTCTGCCTGAAGACACCAGAGAGGCGGCTGCCATTAGAAGGAAAGCCCCCAAATTCTATTATAATGCGATTACGCGAACATTGTATCGTCGATCGCATGACGGGATCTTGCTCCGGTGCCTCTCACCAAAGGAGGCTCAAGAGGTATTGAAAGAAGCCCATGACGGCATGTGTGGAGCCCATCAACCTGGCCCAAAATTGGCACATCGACTCCAAAGATTGGGTTACTACTGGCCCAAGATGATTGCCGATGCCGTCACTTATGCCAAGAGATGTCACGCCTGCTAAGTGCACGGCGATTTCATCCATCAAGCACCAGGGTACCTCCACTCTACAGCCTCTACCTGGCCATTTGAAATGTGGGGCATGGACGTGGTTGGTCCTATCAGACCACCATCATCAAAAGGACATCGGTTTATTTTGGCAATAACCGATTACTTCTCTAAATGGGCCGAAGCCTTTCCTTTGAAGGAGGTCAAATCGTCGAACGTGATCAAATTCGTGAAACATCACGTTATTTACCGTTTCGGTGTACCTCGATGAATTGTCCATGACAATGGACCTCAGTTTATCAGCCAGGCTTTCCAGAGATTCTGCGCTAAGTTCAGAATCAAGAGTGTGTCCTCAACGGCATACTATCCTGCCGCTAATGGCCTCGCAGAAGCTTTCAACAAGACTATTGGCAAGCTTCTCAAAAAGTTCGTCTCGAAAAGTCAACGAGACTGGGACTACAAGTTGGGTGAATGCTTATGGGCTTACCGCACAACTGTGTGAACCCCAACTAAAACTACGCCATTTTCTTTGGTCTATGGGTGTGAAGCCGTGCTCCCACTAGAGATCCAAATTTCATCTCTACGCGTCGCCTTGACAGCGGAGATGACAACAGAGGAGAAGCATCGACAGCGACTCCAGGAACTGGAGGCCTTAGATGATAAACGTCTGCAGGCCCAACAGCAAATCGAGCTCTACCAAGCTCGAATTACCAGAGCCTTCAACAAAAAAGTTAAAGTGCGAACTTTCAAGAAAGGCGATCTTGTCTTAGCCGTCAGAAGACCCATGGTAATGACGCACAAGACAAAAGGAAAATTCCAACCAAAATGGGAAGGACCATTTGTAGTAGAGTCAGTCTACTCAAATGGGTCATATCGCCTCATAACCTCGAATGGCGATACACTCATGATGCCGATGAATGGCAGGTTCCTGAAGAAATACTATCCTTAGATGGTATTCTCCCGCTGATCAAGTTAAAAGTACACCTCTGATCAAAGTAAGAAGAATTTCTTCATTATAACATCCGACAACCCCGACGGCTAAGGATAGAAGAAAATGTTGGCTTCTAAGCCCAACATAAATCTTCGACAACTCATCATGCTGAGGGGAATAACATGGCTAGAACAACTCAAATGGTAGTTGGTAAAGGCACCTCAAATCCGTTGACAGCTGAGGGTTTGCTAAAAATCCTGAGTGGACTTGGCTCCACTCCTTCCTCCAAAATCCCTTACCAATTCTCATATACAGAATGGTAGGTCTACAAAATACAACCATTACTAAGTTAACACTATACCTCTGGTAATGGAAACTTTTCAATATTCCTTGTCGAGTATAAATTTTGCTTGTTAACTCTACACGGAGTATCAAACTTTCAAATTTGCCAAGTTAACACTACACCTCTGGCACTTGATTGGTACACAATTCTGCATATTTTACCACATTATTCCCATGCATATTACAAATAAAAATATGATTTTTACTCATCTTCTCTATATTTTTACAGGTCCACACTCTAATGGAGAAAAGGCCCAAAATTCCTTTAATTAGCAATAATTAAATGGAATTAATTCCAAGCCCAAAAGAGAGCCCAAGATTGAGCCCAGGATCTGGAGAATTCTACGCACCAGCTCAAGATTCTAGAAGGCCACGTGGATAACAACCTCGTAACAAACTTGTAACAAAAATCTGGGATCCAACGGCCACAAAAGTGCCGCAATTTCCCGCGCTTTTGCGGCAAAATCTGGGCCGCTGAGTCCCAGATTTCTGCCACCTGTTCGTCTTCTGGAGACTTCTCTCTGAGGCTATAAATACTGGACCAAGGACCTGCGAAAAAGAGGAGAACGTGAAGAGGAGAGATTAGAGAGTAGATGCTTGTAATTTTTGTAGGATTTTTCTCTAGGTTTTTAGTTCTTTAGATCTCCTTCTTCCTCCCTAGAAATTCTGCAAAAGAGAGTTGTAAGAGAGAGAAAGCTTGTGTACATCAAGAAGTGACAACTTGTGAAGCAAGGATTCATCCATTCTCTTCTCTCTACTTGAGCATTTTCTAGTAACTTTACTTGCTTTCTTTAATTCTAGTTTTACTTTACTTGCAATTTTATTCATGCTTTGCTTTTCTTTTGTAATGGCTAGTAGCTAATTCTTTCTTCTCATGGCTAGCTAACTACTTACCTTGCTAACTACTAACTCATGGGTGATTGCTATCTTTAATCTTGCAAGTTGTATGGTCTTCTCTTCTCCGATGGGTTACTTTCATGCTTGGCAAGTATCTTGTTGTAATTCTCCATATGATTCATGTGTGCCTCATTTAGAGCCTTGTTTAGAACAAGTGCCTTGATGGAACATGGAGATGGAGCACCAATATGTTATTTGTTGTACAACTTCTTTTACTTCCATTAATGAATGTTGTATCTTCTTCCTTAGCATCCCTTGAGTGTAGCTCTTTTGATTCCATTATTGAAAGTCTAATTTGTAGGCCAATGACATCTATGAGGCTACAAGACAAGTCCAAGAATGATCACCCGTCATCCAAGTAGGAAAGTAATTAGACCAACACGCAAGACAAATCTTTGCCGATGAATCAACATGAGGCACGCATTCACCATCACGGAGTTTAGTAAGTTTAGCAAGGAAGTAAGGTTAGCTAGTCATGGTTTTCTCCATCTTTAAAGTCTTTTTCAAAGTTTTCTTTCTTTTAGTTTTACTTCCAAGCAAATCTCCTTTTGATTTCTTTTCATTTCCCATCATGAACATATCCACCAATTCTTTTACTTCTTTTTCCAATTTGTTTTCATTCTTTTAAGACAAAGAAGAATCTTCGTTTTCTATCTTCACCCCGGCAACGGCGCCAAAATTGTGATCGGGGTGGAACTAGCACTCAAAAATGTGTATTATGTGAAATCAAATGAAAAGCTCGAATGTGCTTAGTATACCCTCGATATTACTGTTATAGCATTGGCTTAACGGGTCGAATCCACAGGGAAGGGAGGCGATAGAAGCATTAACAGTCTCTAGTCACGTCAGATGTTAACAATTCTTCTATGTTGAAAGAATGAAAAAGAAAAGAAAATGAAAACAAGCATGTGGTAGGTGAGGAGAGCGATGAAAACGTCGATAAGAAAATAAGAAGAGGAACTTGAAAAAGATTTCTAAAACAAGGTAAAAGAAAACTCATGGCTACTAACTACTAAATACTCCACTAACCATACTAACCTCTTCGAGATAGTTGCCTCACATTTTGATCCTCGGCCATCACAATCCTTGTCTTCAAAGAAGCGATACAAAGCATGGCTCATGGATGGTTCATAACAATCAAAACATTGCAACAAGAACAAGCAATTACAAGCATCACTCATTACACTACAAGCATGAAATAAAAGAGCATGAAATAAAAGAGAGTTAGCTTGGTTAGCAAGTTAGCAAGTTAGCAAGTTAGATGTTAGAACCCATCATCTTTGGCCATCAATGGCTCTTGCAAGAACAAGGCCTTGTAGAGGCAACCCGATTCATGTGGATTATCAAGTAAGTGGTTAGATGGTTAGTGGTTAGTAGTTAGATTGCCATGAGAAGAAAAAGTTAGCAAGAAATCATGTTAGAAGGTGAAGGAGATTACAATGGAGGAGAAAGGAGGCACCTTTACATAGAGTGTCACTCTCTATTACATCAATCCCTCTCAATCTCTCTCTATGAATCACTCAGCCCTACTACAATGATCTAAAAAGAAAAGAAAATACAAGAAATGAAGAACACTCACCTACACTACACCTAAAATCTGCACCTACTCCTAAAAACGAAGACTGCCCTCGGTTTGGCTCTCTGCAGGGCTATTTATAGGGCTCAGAAGGATCCAGAAGAGGAGACGGGGCCACGCGTCGAAAATCGACGCGTGGCTCTTCAAGATTGCCGCGCCTTTGCCGCGTTTTGCGGTAATTCCAGAGAATTAATTCTCTGGATTTCTTCTGGAGCTTCGTCTGACTTCTAGCGGCTTCCAGATATACCCCTTTTCTGGTACTTTCGCCCGAATATTCGTCTGACAGCTCAGGAGTCTAGGTACAATGCATGTTCTAGAAAATCCTTTGCTTGGCCTCCAAGTAATTGTGGGATTAATTAGCATAAATTGAGCTGAATTAGCCTCTTATTCCATCTTTGCCCTTGGACTTTGGATTTACCTGCAATTAAGACCAAAACACGATTTAGACGACTATTTATTCATTAAAACTGTGAGAAATGCGATATAATAATGCAGAATTTGTAGACTAATCACACCCCCACACTTATTCTTTTGCGCGTCCCGAGCAAAACAAGAAATTCTGCAAAAGAGAGTTGTAAGAGAGAGAAAGCTTGTGTACATCAAGAAGTGACAACTTGTGAAGCAAGGATTCATCCATTCTCTTCTCTCTACTTGAGCATTTTCTAGTAACTTTACTTGCTTTCTTTAATTCTAGTTTTACTTTACTTGCAATTTTATTCATGCTTTGCTTTTCTTTTGTAATGGCTAGTAGCTAATTCTTTCTTCTCATGGCTAGCTAACTACTTACCTTGCTAACTACTAACTCATAGGTGATTGCTATCTTTAATCTTGCAAGTTGTATGGTCTTCTGTTCTCCGATGGGTTACTTTCATGCTTGGCAAGTATCTTGTTATAATTCTTCATATGATTCATGTGTGCCTCATTTAGAGCCTTGTCTAGAACAAGTGCCTTGATGGAACATGGAGATGGAGCACCAATATGCTATTTGTTGTACAACTTCTTTTACTTCCATTAATGAATGTTGTATCTTCTTCCTTAGCATCCCTTGAGTGTAGCTCTTTTGATTTCATTATTGAAAGTCTAATTTGTAGGCCAATGACATCTATGAGGCTACAAGACAAGTCCATGAATGATCACCCGTCATCCAAGTGGGAAAGTAATTAGACCAACACGCAAGACAAATCTTTGCCGATGAATCAACATGAGGCACGCATTCACCATCACGGAGTTTAGTAAGTTTAGCAAGGAAGTAAGGTTAGCTAGTCATGGTTTTCTCCATCTTTAAAGTCTTTTTCAAATTTTTCTTTCTTTTAGTTTTACTTCCAAGCAAATCTCCTTTTGATTTCTTTTCATTTTCCATCATGAACATATCCACCAATTCTTTTACTTCTTTTTCCAATTTGTTTTCATTCTTTTAAGACAAAGAAGAATCTTCGTTTTCTATCTTCACTACCTACCGTAACGCTTCCATCGCAAGCTCTCCCTGAGAATCGACTCGGTATAGCCCTTGCTATAACGGAGATTAGAAAGGGTATATTAATCATATCAAATACATTTGTGGAGTAAACAAGCACTAAGGTTGATTCTAAACCTTCTCTCTTTTACATAATATTTGTGCAAATACTTCACACATCTCTTTCCCAATCAAATTTTTGGCGCCGTTGCCGGGGAGAGCAACGGTTTTTGATTTCAAGTAAAGAACTAAACGAATCTTCTTCTCTGTTGCAGGTTACAGGTTGAAGAAACAGGAAATTTTGCATTGCAGAAACATATAAGTGGACCTGGGCCTCTGCTCTCGAAAGCAGAGACCAGGATCCCTCCAAATTGCCGCAAATTCTGGGTTTTTGTCGCAGAATTGCGGCAAGGAGGAGTGCACTACTGACCTATTTTTTGCAGGGCTTGCTTCTCTGCAAAATACAGCTACTGCAATACTTTAAATCTTGTATTCTTCACCTTATATTTGCTAATCAACAGTAAAAAATTTGTTGCAAAGTTAAAAAATTGTTTAGACATTTGCATACTAGGCACGTGTCTTTTCAATTCCTTTACTTTTACTGTTGAAGAGTGCTGGAGGCAAGGTACGTACGCATTGCATCTAGACTAGGACTCACTCTTTGTTTGATTTAATTACGCTTTGAGTGAACCTTATTTGTTGATATCGTACACTTGCACAAATCGATTTTAAGGGCATACCCATAAATAAGATAAGGTGGGGATTTTATCACCCCTTCCTTAGCCCGAAAACCACCATCCCCAGCACTCACAATCCCAAGCTTGTAAATAAAAACTGATAGACGTTGGCCCTAGGGACATCTCGGACTCATTTAGGAGATTATGCTAAGGGGAAAAGTGTTGGAAAGTGACTTTTGTAAAATCAGTGTCTAGGAAAGGGATTGAGGGCCGAAAGCCCGAAGGTTGCTGGTTACTTAATTAAGGAACGTCTCTGACAGAAAACCTCCCACCAACCTTGCCCTTCCCTGGCTGATTCGCTTATAGTCAGAGTCTACACTAAACCTCTTGTGGACGATCTAATCAGTTAGGAGTCGTCTAGGTCCAGGAATCCTAGATAAGCTTGGATTGATTTTTTATTTTTGTTTGTTATTTTCATTTTTTGTTTTTCGCTGGTGTGATCGGTGCACGTTGTTTGTGATTGTATATGTGAGAGTGGTTTTGTGATCCAAATTCTGCAAGACTAGTTAGGCTTTCTACAGTTACACTTACACAACCACTTGACATTATGGAAAACAACGTCTCACTTCAAGATCGATTTTATCCGATTCGCACCTCCCTTCCTTCATGCATTCTTCTCCCCGAGCCTAATGGAAATCACTTCGAGCTGAAACCGCAATTCATTAATACACTTCCCCGATTTCATGGTCTTGAGTCTGAGGATGCGTACCTCTTTATTCGTGAGTTTGAAGAGGTATGCCAAATGATGAGAATTTCCCAACTGACCGAGGATGCTGTTAGGTTACGGTTCATACCGTTTGCACTTAAGGATTTAGCTAAGAAATGGCTTTATAATCTTCCCATCAGTTCCATATCTTCATGGGAGGATTTTGTTAAAGTCTTTCTTAAGAAATTCTATCCTATCCACAAAACAGCCCTAATGCGCAAGAATATCATGCAATTCAAGCAGGACCCAAAAGAACCTTTCTGGAAGTATCTTGAGCGTTTCAAAGACCTTCTAGCCCTGTGTCCTCATCACGGCATAGAGAAATGGCGTCTGTGTCAGATTATCTATGACGGTCTAGATTACCAAACGAAAACCCTCCTTGAATCCATGTGCCAAGGGGAATTTTTGAAGAAAGATGAGCATCAGGGGTGGAATCTCTTTGAAACACTAGCTGAGAAAACCATTCAGTGGGAGTCATGTCCTGATAAATCCACTCCCACCACTTCCAGAACTGGTACACACTCCATAGAATCCTCTATAGCTGCAGAAACCAAGATCACACAATTGATGAAGAGGATAGAACTGCTTGAGTCAAAGGGAAATTCTGTTGTCAATCAGGTCAACCCATTGCCTGTGATCAAACCGGGTTGCACCTACTGTCATGACCTTAACCATGTCTTTGAGGAGTGTCCTTTGTATCATCTCCAATCATATCAGGAGAACATGAATGCAGCTTTTACCAGACCCCCATACTCCAACACATATAATTCAGGATGGCAGAACCATCCAAATTTTTCAGGGAGTCAGTCTGGTCCTGAGCATCATAGGCCACCACTTCCATATCCATATAATGCTCAGTCTCACACATCCAGTTTCAATCATAATTCACTGTATGTTCATCCATCTCAAAGTCCACCACATTCACAACCATATCAGAACCCACCATACTATCAATCACAATTCCAGCCTCCGTATTATCAACATCCACCCCAGAATAATTCAGAAATATCAGAGTTGAGGAAAATGCTAGAAACCTTTACAAAGAACCATCAGCAGGAGTTGAATAAAGTTAAGGTCCAGATCAGGCAATTGGCTGAGAGACAAAATGGAATGTTCCCAAACCAGCCATTGCCAAATCCCAAACATCACTTCCCTTTAAATGAAGTGGAAGATTCAGGACCCAGTCAATGTCATGCTATTCATACCCTGAGATCTGGAAAACAGGTTGATAATAAGGTTTCTAGTCCACCATCTCATCCAGTACCAAAGCCAACACCTCCTGTCCCAGTGCAACCAGCTTCTGACAAATCATCTTCTAGTACAGAGCCATCCACTTCAAAAGCCAAGGGTAAAGAAAAGGTAGATGAGCAACCCTATAAGCCTGTTGTACCATTTCCAAATAGGCTTACAAATAACAAGACAAATGCTCACATGGAGAAGATAAAAGAAATGTTCAATAAGGTCCAAATCAATGTCCCTCTTCTTGATGCCATACAACAAGTGCCATCATATGCCAAATTCTTAAAGGAAATGTGCACCAAGAAGAGGAAAACACAAGTTCCTAAAAAAGTCTTCCTAGCATCATCCATCAACGAGCTGCTCAATGGTCCAACTCCTGTTAAATACAAAGACCCAGGTAGCCCCACCATTTCATGCATCATAGGACAGACTACCATTAATAGGGCACTTCTTGATTTGGGGGCCAGCATCAATCTCCTGCCTTTCTCTGTGTACCAACAATTAGGGTTAGGTGATCTCCGTCCTACCCAAATGACTATCCAATTGGCTGATCGCTCTGTCACTAGACCCAAGGGGGAAATTCACGATGTCCTTGTCAAAGTTGGGGAATTCATTTATCCTGTTGACTTTGTAGTCCTTGAAACAAAACCAGTGTCTAATTCCAATCAAAGGACTCAAATTCCTGTCATTTTGGGACGACCATTCCTGGCTACTACAAATGCTGTCATTAATTGCCGGAATGGATCAATGAGGTTGACCTTTGGTAACATGATTCATGAATTCAATGTCTTCCACACACAACCTCGCAAAATAAAAGATCAAACATTTGAGGTTAGCTTCATTAGTAACAATTGTGAGGAAGAAGGTGAAGATCCAAAAGATGAGTCAAAATCTTGTGATTCTCTTATCCGAGTACCCTTTCAACAGGGGAAAGTTGATTTGGATATTTTCACCTTCAATGAGCCAACTGTGAATATATCCGAACCTCCGATTGATATTTCCTTTGAAGACCTGTTTGCTGATGAGATCATGTATCTAGATGAGTCAACTCGGGGTAGGTTAGCTGATTGTCCACTTCCGGATGTTGACCTTAGTTTTGAAGAATTGTATGGAGAGGAGCTGAATTTCCTTAACATTGGAAGTGATGAGATTCAGAGTGAGAGTGGGGATAAGGAATTTTTTAATGAACAATGTGGTGGAATGAGGGTGAATGATAATAATAAAAAATTAAATCTGGAAATACCTAAGGCTAAAATAATTCAAACTGTTTCCCAACTGAGCTCACAAAAGCAGACGCACTGGAACGATGGGAAACGGGACAGAGGAAAATGACCAAAAGCCTAGGTAATGGTTACACTTGTATATATTCTTTGTAAATAATTTTTTGCACTTTTTTTTTGTAAATAAAAGTTTCTTACCTCTTACCTATTTCAGCATACATATATCACGATGCATTGAGGACAATGCATGAAATAAGTATGGGGGAGGGTTTACTAACATAGAGTTTTTAGATTTTTTTTCTTTTACACTTCTTTTAGAAAAAAAAAACTTTTTGAAATAAGAGAAAAAGTTTTGATCTATTTTTAAGAAAATTAAGATGTATCTTAGAAATTAAGAAGGCCTTAATTATGACATCTTAAACCTAGTTGAAATAATAGATCTTGTTTAAAATTATAGGCTAAGTAAAAAAAATTAGGGAGATATTTTTATCTTGAATTTTTTGCCTTAGATAGTATGCACTTCACACTTACACATTTTTTGGGATGGAAACAAAGACCTAAAAAGCCATAAAAAAAATATAATAATAAAATCACTTATTAAGCTGGATAATTGTGCCTCAAGAAGCATGATTATTCACGCCTAACGGTGATCAAAAAAATAATCCCCTTTAGTTTTGTGGCCTTTTTTACTCGAGACCTTAAACCCGAGGGATGTTTTCTCATCTGGTGCCCTAAGACCGTCTGGTTTGGGAGTCATCGGTTATAGGCTCGCTACATGGGTAAACTAGAAAGCCTAAACTAAGGGAAGAAAAAAATAAAAAAATAATAAAAAATAAAAAATATATATATATATAAATAAATAAATGGCTTGATGGTTAGAGTTGAAATCCCAAAAATCTTCACTGTCACGGTGTGCATACTATCTAGGTTTTATGAAAGATAAAATATTCAATCCAATTTTGAATTCTTACCTTAATTGAAGACAAGATCCTGCATAGAGACTAAGTTTAAGAAAGAATAATTATAGGTGGACTTATGACCTTAGATCACTTATATTTTTGCAAAAATAGTTCGAAAACATGTCTCTCTTTCAAAATGTATTTTCAAAACACTAACATTTATCTTCTTTCTTTATGGATTTTGTGAGTGCAATCCGCTGAAAACCCTCAGGAGACAACACTCCTCCTCTAGGGTAACCTAGAGGTTTAACGGCTTGTTGCACATACTCAGTGCAATCGCGTCACCTGCGAAAGTGGTGTAATAAAATTGGTAGTATAGTTTTTCTTTTCTTTTCTTTGTTTTGCTCGGGACGAGCAAAAGAATAAGTGTGGGGGTGTGATTGGTACACAATTCTGCATATTTTACCACATTATTCCCATGCATATTACAAATAAAAATATGATTTTTACTCATCTTCTCTATATTTTTACAGGTCCACACTCTAATAGAAAAAAGGCCCAAAATTCCTTTAATTAGCAATAATTAAATGGAATTAATTCCAAGCCCAAAAGAGAGCCCAAGATTGAGCCCAGGATCTGGAGAATTCTACGCACCAGCTCAAGATTCTAGAAGGCCACGTGGATAACAACCTCGTAACAAACTTGTAACAAAAATCTGGGATCCAACGGCCACAAAAGTGCCGCAATTTCCCGCGCTTTTGCGGCAAAATCTGGGCCGTTGAGTCCCAGATTTCTGCCACCTGTTCGTCTTCTGGAGACTTCTCTCTGAGGCTATAAATACTGGACCAAGGACCTGTGAAAAAGAGGAGAACATGAAGAGGAGAGATTAGAGAGTAGATGCTTGTAATTTTTTTAGGATTTTTCTCTAGGTTTTTAGTTCTTTAGATCTCCTTCTTCCTCCCTAGAAATTCTACAAAAGAGAGTTGTAAGAGAGAGAAAGCTTGTGTACATCAAGAAGTGACAACTTGTGAAGCAAGGATTCATCCATTCTCTTCTCTCTACTTGAGCATTTTCTAGTAACTTTACTTGCTTTCTTTAATTTTAGTTTTACTTTACTTGCAATTTTATTCATGCTTTGCTTTTCTTTTGTAATGGCTAGTAGCTAATTCTTTCTTCTCATGGCTAGCTAACTACTTACCTTGCTAACTACTAACTCATGGGTGATTGCTATCTTTAATCTTGCAAGTTGTATGGTCTTCTCTTCTCCGATGGGTTACTTTCATGCTTGGCAAGTATCTTGTTGTAATTCTCCATATGATTCATGTGTGCCTCATTTAGAGCCTTGTCTAGAACAAGTGCCTTGATGGAACATGGAGATGGAGCACCAATATGCTATTTGTTGTACAACTTCTTTTACTTCCATTAATGAATGTTGTATCTTCTTCCTTAGCATCCCTTGAGTGTAGCTCTTTTGATTCCATTATTGAAAGTCTAATTTGTAGGCCAATGACATCTATGAGGCTACAAGACAAGTCCAAGAATGATCACCCGTCATCCAAGTGGGAAAGTAATTAGACCAACACGCAAGACAAATCTTTGCCGATGAATCAACATGAGGCACGCATTCACCATCACGGAGTTTAGTAAGTTTAGCAAGGAAGTAAGGTTAGCTAGTCATGGTTTTCTCCATCTTTAAAGTCTTTTTCAAAGTTTTCTTTCTTTTAGTTTTGCTTCCAAGCAAATCTCCTTTTGATTTCTTTTCATTTTCCATCATGAACATATCCACCAATTCTTTTTCTTCTTTTTCAAATTTGTTTTCATTCTTTTAAGACAAAGAAGAATCTTCGTTTTCTATCTTCACTACCTACCGTAATGCTTCCATCGCAAGCTCTCCCTGAGAATCGACTCGGTATAGCCCTTGCTATAACGGAGATTGGAAAGGGTATATTAATCATATCAAATACGTTTGTGGAGTAAACAAGCACTAAGGTTGATTCTAAACCTTCTCTCTTTTACATAATATTTGTGCAAATACTTCACACATCTCTTTCCCAATCAGCACTTCAAATTTTCACTTGTCAATTCTCACCAATAGAATGACAGGCCCTCAAATTACTCTTATCATGAGTCAATCTTTGTCAAGTTAATATTACACCTCTGACAAATTACTGTTAAAGTTTAACACCACACCTCTAAATAGTAATCAAGTTTCTGCCAGGTTTAATATTACACCTCTGACAGTCACTTTTCTTCAGACTTCCATATCGAAGCTGAAATGGATGATGCTAAGTTAACACCACACCTCTAGCATCCAAGTCATTGCTAAGTTCAACAATACACCTATGGCCATGACTTTTCCTCGGACTTCCTTATGCAAGCCGAGATGACCAATGCTAAGTTCAACATTACACCTCTAGCATTACCCTCACTGTCAAGTTAAACATTACACCTATGACAGTGACACTTCTGAGTTAAGTTAATATCACACCTCTGACTCACATCCTTGTCAAGTTAACATTACACTTCTGACAAGACCACTTTCAACCCGTTAAGTTAATATCACACCTCTGACGGTAACAAACTTTCCTAGATTCCCCACGAGTCTAGTCCCACTTGTTATTCTCTTCAACAGAATAACAAGTCTACCTAAAAACATTGTTAGGTTAATACTACACCATCAACAGTGTTTCCATCAAATCCCCAGTTGAGCTCAATCAAGTTAATCCCAAACACTTGATAAAAGTTCACCCTCCCTAGGGGTACCAATTCTACTTGTCACTTTCTCTTATAAAGTGGCAGGTCCATAAAAAAATTTCATCTCTGTCAAGTTAATATTACACCTCTGACAGTATCGTGAGAGTTCCTGAAATAGGATCTTTCTCCACAAAGTTTGACTTATTAAAATTACCATCATAATTTTGACAAAGTCAAAGACTCTTTGCTTCTATGCGTCTAATTGAAGACAAAAAGTTCAAGACAATGAAAGAGGCAAAAAGAGAAGTGTCACTTTTATTTATTTCCAGGCATATGAAAGTGATACAAAAACGCTCTCTTATACAGTAAGATTGAGTGCTACAGTTAAAACGCTCTCTTATACAATAAGATTGAGTGTTACAGTCAAAACGCTCTCTTACAATAAGATGGAGTGTTACAATTAAGGAGTACAAAGAAGTCCCTCTCTCTCTCTCTCAGAGGTTGCACTCACTCCTTGAAGCCGCATCTGATTCCAAGTACAGGATGGTGCATGATGTAAACATCGAAAGAGCCCTAGCTGACTAAGCTAAGAGCAATGGTGTTCTTGAGGTCCGGGGAACAGGCCGAGAACCGCCCTATCATGACTGTCATGACGGTATACCTTCTGGGAGCCCAAGTCACCGAAGGTAACCTCAGGGACGTAGCGGGAAACGTCCCATTTCATCTTCCGCGGGACGGACATGTGCTGGAGGTAAGACAGCGGGAACATCCTCTCCATGTCTGGAAGAAAGAATCTTCTATCCCCTATCTGACGGAGCCATCTATAATTTCCATCATACATGGAATAGCCGCCATCGCCAATACGATCTCCGAAGAAGAAGGCAGGCTTCTCTAGCTTGACGCGAGCATCCGTTTGGAATGCTGCATCAGTCATAAGCGCCCGAAGGGTTGTCCTATCAACATCAGAAAGCCTTTTCTTGCGCTTCTGCGACCGGTCAGCAGTCACAGGTACAGTCCTTTGCAGCACAAAGGTCAAATTACGGTCGGCACCACCTACATGTCCAAAATAGCGATTCTTGGCGAGTGGGGCAGTAGGGTGTGGCACTGCAAAAGAAAAAAGGCACTTGATCAGACATCTTATCCGAAATAAGAAGAAAAAAATATCAAGTGTCTGCAGTTCAAACGCAGAAGAGATACTGGACGCAGGAATTATCAAGTCCGCGTCCAGACCTCCAAATCCACGCCCAAACGCAGAAGAGATACTGGACGCAGGAATTATCAAATTCGCGTCCAGACCTGCAAATCCGCGTCAAGGCGAAAGAAACGCAAGGATCAAATCCGCGTTCTGCAAACCAAGACTTAACAAAAAATTTCTAATTCTAAGTGCTTGGACTCAGGTGCCAGATTCATCAAAATCGGCAGCTGATGACACAGAACGCAAGGATCAAATCCGCGTTCTGCAAACCAAGACCGCGTCCGAACCCTTCACAATTAGAAATATTCTAAGTGAAGGATCCGAAGTACAGAGCCCACTGGCACCAGGACGTCAAACCCGCGCCTTGGTTATCAACTCAAAGACTGCGTCTGAGACCGCGTCTGAGAATCAAATCGGTTCATATCCTGTGTTAATGGTTCTCCTCCAAAAAGATGTCTTTTAGGGTTCCTCAAACTTCCAGTAATGGTGAAGTTTAACCTAAATGGCATTTTACCTCAGAAAACAACGCCCTGCGCAGAGGAAGCGCCCTTCTGGGCCTCGGCGACGGTCGCCTTTGAGGACGATGCGGTTGGCTTGGTCTTGGGTGCCATCGCTAGTTCGAAAATCCAGTAATGGAGATGAACCGTTCAAAAATCCAGTAACGGAGTTGAATAGTTCAAGAGATGAACAGAGAAGAAAAATTCTCTTTCTTAATTCTCTAAGCAAGTGCGTTCGGAGAAGAAGAGATGTCTCTCCAACTGTTGCCTTTTATAGGCACAAGGATTCGCGAAGATACGCGGCGTGTGGCCCGATAAATTCTGCAGCGAATCACCGCTTGACGCGTGGCATCAAATCATTTTTGAACAGGGAAGATCATGCGCCACGGCTCCGCAGCGAGTCATCATTCGACACGTGGAGCAGTTCATTTAATGAACCGGGAAGTCCGCGCGCCTAAAGGTAAAATCCCGCCGGTTCCCCAGGCCAGCTGGCAGCGTAATCATGACATGGCACGGATTCGCACCCGACGGCCACGTCTCTTCAATGGTCGTGCCCCGTCAGCACCACCATAAATGCACCCAGAAAGTCGCGTTGCGCTCAGAAAATCGCGTCTTTATTAGAGGTGCGTCTTTCCTAAGTCCGCGTCCGTCCAAGCGGGCCTAACATCGCGTCTGCCATATGGAAGATCAGTCGCGTTTCCATTGCCAAAAGACGCACCCTATGGAAGTCGCGTCTTTAAAGCAGTACCATCTCTGCTTTTCAAAAGGAACCTGCGTTCAGCCTCCTGCTTCTGCAAATCAGTTCAACAGTACACTGGCACAAGCAGAAGACCAACCACTCTTGGCTTAAAGCACACCCACGACAGACTTAAAAAGCAATCGGGGAGGTTTAGACTGTGTATCTAGACACTCAACATGATCAACTCTGGTGGTTTCAAAGAGTTCAACAGTACACTAACGAAGACTAACTCTAGATAAGATCAAACCCGGAGCATCAACAGTCCAGTCATGAAGGTGGATTCAGCTAGAGTCCAAAGTATTTCGAAATCCGTTCCAGTTAACTGCGGAATATCGAAAACTTTGGAGGGGGTTCTATAGGCTGTCTAAAAGTCACTAAAAGACAAGCCAATAAAAGCAGAGTCTCAAGTTCTAGACGCGTTGGCTCGACACCCGCGTCTCAGCATCAAGGCGCGTTGGCTCGACACCCGCTCTCAGTATCAAGGCGCGTTGGCTCGACACCCGCGTCTCAGCATCAAGGCGCGTTGGCTCGACACCCGCGTCTCAGCATCAAGGCGCGTTGGCTCGACACCCGCGTCTCAGCAACAAGGCGCGTGGGTCTAAACCCGCGCCTCAGTTGTAACCACCCGGATTACGGGGCCAGTCACCGCACAAGTAGCGGGAAGTGGCCCCTCATTGTGGAGCGTTTTCAGGGGGCACGTTTGTTGGCCCAAGGTTACAATCACCCTTGTTTAGTATATTTTGATGATTACAAAACATATTAGTTATTTATACTAATAACAATTGTTGTTTAAGTGTGTTTCAGGTTTATCATCACACTAGAAGTACTCTCACTCAAATACAAGGATTTTGGACTCAAGACAATTCAATTTGGGCTCAAGTTGCAAATATTGAAGATCAAGTGAAGATAGCCCACCTTGAAGAATAGCCTTGAAGTCTTTTAGCAAGTTTGTAAGTTTAGAATGTTAAAGTTTGAATATAGGAAATTTGGCTCTAGGATTTGCACACACACTTGTTTCATGTATTTCCTATGTTTTGAAAAACTTGTTTAAAAACATGTACCAAAGCTTTAGTTTATGCCTTAGTTTATATATACATGTACCAAAGCTTTATATCTTGAAAAACTTGTTTAAAAACATGTATATAAACTATTTTCTGCATAATACTTAGCTATAGGTATTTTCAAAATGTTTTCACAAAAATTCCCTCTCCAAAACAGCCCAGTTTTCAGCCTCAGGCAACATCGGTCGACCGGCCCGGTCGACCGGCGTTGTGCCTGGACATGCACTGTTTGTGCATGTCCGTCGGTCGACCGGACCGGTCGACCGACAGAGAGCCTTCTGCTCTCGGGAAATTTCGGTCGACCGGACCGGTCGACCGGAAGAAGGAAACTGTGTTTCCTCCTTTTTGGTCGGTCGACCGGACCGGTCGACCGGGAGCCAACGGCTATATCCAGCTAGGCTGGCGGTCGACCGGACCGGTCGACCGCCAAGCCTGCAACACAGCAACGGCTCTTTCCTCTTTGGGATTTTCTGAAAAACTGTTTCTTTTTCTGTTTTAGCAGATTTTTGGAGAGTGGTTGGGGAGCTTTTGCAGGTTGAATTAGGTGAAAAGAAATTGTTTTTAACCTATTTTCTAACCCTATAAATAGAGGAGAAGTCTCTCTTGCTCACTACTTAGAAAAATCCTCAAGTTTTGTTGTTTTCAAAAGAGAAAAGAAAAATTGTTTTAAGCCTTCAATTCCTACTCTTTCAAGATTGTTTTTCAGTTGTGTTTGATTCTCTATATCACTCTACAACTGAAGTTTTCTCACCACACTTCATAGAGCCAAAATTCTATACTCATTCTATAGTGAAGTTGTAATTGAAGTGAGAGTGTTTGTAAAAGAAATTGAGAAAAGTGTAGTGATCAAGTTGTGATCACTTTGTTCTTGTAATTCCTTCTTGTGGAGCAACCTCTTCGGTAGAGGTCCTTTGTACTCGGTGGAGCTCGGTGCTCGGTCTTCGGTAGACCCAATTGTAAAGGCATCCTCGGTGGATAGTGGAAACCCTTCACGGAGGTGAAGGCGGGGACTAGAGCAAGTGTGCTCGAACCTCGAAACAAATCATCTTGTTTGCGATTGCCTTTGCGTTCTTCTTGCTTTTAATTTCTATTGCTTTATATTGCCTTGAATTAATTGCTTGAGAACTAACCCTCTACTTATGGAATCTTGTGTTGTTTACCTTACTTGCTATACTTGTTGTTTTACATTGTGAGCATTTCATCTTCATCATCATACTTGGCATTGATCGATCACACCTCAATACAACACGGTTGCATTACGCACCTCTAACCCATTTAAGGGGAATTGGGAGGAAGGAGTTCAGAACCTCGCAAGGGGTATTCGGCTCTTAGTCGTGTTTTGAGAGATCGTTGCATCACTCATTTAATTAAAGTTTAAAAAGATCACTAGATTAGCATTCACACCTATTCACCCCCCCTCTAGGTGTTTTTCAATTGGTATCAGAGCTTGGACTCTAGGATTTGGTTTAACAACCTTAGAGAAGATCCTAATTTGCTAATCATTTCATTCATATTCATATAGTAAAAATGGCCGATGGAATTAAGACCCCTCCTAAGTTTGATGGACTTAATTTTCCCATATGGAAGGTTAAGATGACCGTGTTTTTGCAATCTCTAGGTAGCCGAGTTGCAAAGGCCGTGACTAAGTCCTTTAGTGTACCCCCCGGTGACGAATCCACTTGGTCCGAAATAGAGACTAAGGAATTCGATGCCAATGCCAAAGCTCACTATGCACTTCTACAAGCCCTAAATGATGATGACATAGCTAGGGTTATACATTGCAAATCCGCATTTGAGATTTGGTCACACTTGATAGTCACTCATGAGGGGACCTCACAAGTTAAGAAGGCTAAGATTGACCTTCTTCGGTCTCAATATGAAACATTTAGCATGCAAGACAATAAAACCATAGATGATATGGTTACAAGGTTTACCAAGATTACTAATGGACTCTCTTCTTTAGGTGAAGATATCAACAATGATCAAAGAGTAAGGAAGATCATCCGGGCTCTTCCTCCTTCATGGGAAGTTAAAGCAACAACCTTGAAGGAACTCAACGACAATGAAGAGATGGAGCTTATAGGTCTCATTGGGAACCTCAAAACCCATGAGATGGAAAGGAAAGCAAGAGAGGACATGGCTCCTACCAAGAAGAAGACTATTGCCTTCAAGTGTCAATCATCACACTCCGACGAAGATGATGAAGAAGAAGATGACGAAGAGCTCTCACTTCTAGTCAAAAATGTTCGGAGGATGTACAACAAGGCAAAGTTTCAAGGTAGAAGGAGATGGCAAGGAGGCAAAGAAGAAAGGAAGATTGTGTGCTTCAATTGCCAAAAACCGGGACACATAGTTGCGGAGTGTCCGGACAAAGCAAAGCCCTCCACATCAAAGAAGCCATACAAGAAGAAGGCTATGAAGGCAACTTGGGATTCGGAGACCGAATCCGAAGAGGAGATAGACACCGCCAACATGTGCTTCATGGCTAATGAAGGCACAAGCAAGGTAACCTCTTCCCCTTCTCATAATGATGAACTTTCTATGGATGAGTTAGAAGAAGCTTTTGTTGAGTTGTCACAAAACTATGATTTCTTAAAGAAAAAGTATTTAAAAATGAAAAAGGAAAATGAATCTTTAAGTCATCAAGTTTTTACTCTTACAAAAGAAAAGGATAATTTAGTTTCCACCTTGACCACTACTAAAAATGATTTTGAAAAATATAAGACTTCTTGCAAGGGTAAGGCCCCACTAATTGACTCTAATGAAGTTTCCATGCTTAGGGAAAGATTAGACTCATTAAGTGTTGTTTTGAAAAATTGTGAATTTGATAAGAAAAGGATTGAGGCTATGTTTCCTAAGAAACAAGCCCCAAAGAAAAATGCTCATGCTCATGTTCATGTTCATGCTACACAACCTAAACAACATGGCAAACCCCAAAAACATGCTCACACTACTACACATACACATCATGCATTCATGTATAGAAAAGTGTACTCATGTTCACATTGTGGGCGGAAAGGACACTTAGCAAATTTTTGTTATGATAGACTAAGTGCATCACATCATAATGTTTGGGTTCGTAACACTAACTTTCAAGGACCCAAGAAAGTTTGGGTACCAAAGTCAACAATTATTTTAAATGATGTAGGTACTTTCCAAAGCCCAACGACGTAGAGGTTTGTGGTATCTTGATAGCGGTTGCTCAAGGCACATGACTTGGGACATCAACAACTTTGCAACCCTATCAAGATATCATGAAGGTGGCACCGTCACCTTCGGAGATGACGCCAAGGGTAAAATCATCGGTATTGGTAATGTAAAACTTGGCACCTCTCCTTTAATTGAAAATGTGGTTTTAGTTGATGGCCTCAAGCATAATCTCTTGAGTGTTAGTCAACTTTGTGATAAAGGTTTTGATGTAGTTTTTGACAATGTTGCTTGTAAAGTAATTGATAGAACTTCCAATGTTTGTGTATTTTCCGGTTTTCGTGAAAGCAATGTTTATATGATTGATATGTTAAATATGTCTTGTAATATTACTTGTTTAAAAGCCCTCGATGATGACTCTTGGTTGTGGCATAGGAGATTAGGGCATATTTCTTTTGATCATATTTCTAGATTAAATTCAAAGGAAATGGTGAAAGGTATTCCTTCATTGAATTTTGAAAAGGACCGAGTTTGTGACTCATGTCAATTTGGGAAACAAACTAAGTCTTCTTTCAAGTCAATTAAGGATATCATGACATCATGTCCTTTGGAATTAATCCATATGGATCTATTTGGCCCAACACAAACCAAAAGTCTAAGTGGGAATAGATTTGCTTATGTTTTGGTTGATGATTTTTCAAGATTTACATGGGTTTTCTTTCTTGAACATAAAAACCAAGCATTTTCGTATTTCCAAACTTTTAAGAAAAGAGTAGAAAAAGAAAAAGATTCTTTGATTTTGAGAATAAGAAGTGATAGAGGAGGTGAATTCATTAACCAACCCTTTACCACTTTTTGTGATGAACATGGAATAAAGCATGAACTTTCTTGTCCTAGAACTCCACAACAAAATGGAGTAGTTGAACGGAAAAATAGAACATTACAAGAGATGGCTAGGACAATGCTAAGTGAATACAGTCTACCACATTATTTGTGGGCCGAGGCCGTTAATACATCATGTATAAAAAATACTACTAAGACTTCTTTTGAAATGTATTTTTCTAGAAAACCTAATGTTTCCTATTTTAAAGTTTTTGGTTGCAAATGCTTTGTTTTAAACACAAAAGATAATTTAGGAAAGTTTGATGCTAGATCTTATGAGGCTATTTTTGTAGGTTACTCAAACACTAGTAAGGCTTATAGAGTTTTCATTATATCATCTTTGACTATTGAAGAGTCTATTCATGTTAAGTTTGAGGAATCTAACAAGTTTGTTAAGAATGTTGTAGAAATAGATGCCTTGCATGAAGGCTTGGAGAAAGTCACCTTGGAGGATGCTTCTACCATGGGAGACAAGCCAAAGGATGATGATGGAAGTGAAGCCAAAGTGGAAGAGGCCCAAGGAAATGAACATCAAACAAATGAGGTGGAGCCTACTCAACCACTACCTAAGGATTGGAGATTCAACCCTCATCATCCCAAGGACCTCGTCATAGGTGAAGTATCAAAAGGGGTAACTACTCGTTCTAAAATTCAAGATTTTTGTGGCCACTTTGCATTTATTTCACACATTGAACCCAAAAATGTCCTCGAGGCCGAGGCCGATTCATATTGGTTGCTAGCTATGCAAGAAGAGCTCAATCAATTTGAGCGCAACCAAGTATGGCACCTTGTTCCTAGGCCCCACGATAGACCAACAATTGGTACTAAGTGGATCTTTAAGAACAAGTTGGATGAATCGGGTAATGTAGTTAGAAACAAGGCTAGGTTAGTTGCCCAAGGTTACACTCAAATCGAAGGGATCGATTTTGAAGAAACCTTTGCACCCGTAGCACGGCTTGAAGCCATACGGATGACACTAGCATTTGCCTCATATAAAGATTTCAAATTGTTTCAAATGGATGTTAAAAGTGCTTTTCTAAATGGTTTTATTGAAGAGGAAGTGTATGTTGAACAACCCCCGGGTTTGTTGATCCTACACATCCGGATTTTGTTTTTAAATTAGACAAAGCTCTTTATGGTTTAAAACAAGCCCCTAGGGCTTGGTATGAAAGATTGTCTTCATTTTTGATTTCCAATGGTTTTAAGAAAGGTAAAATTGACACAACATTGTTTACAAAACATGTAGAAAAAGATATTCTTATTGTGCAAATTTATGTAGATGATATTATTTTTGGTTCTACTAATGAATCTCTTTACAAAGCTTTTGAGTCATGCATGAAGGATGAATTTGAAATGTCTATGATGGGGGAACTCAACTATTTCCTTGGACTCCAAATCAAGCAAAGGAAGGATGGGATCTTCATCAATCAAGCCAAGTACACAAAGGAACTAATCAAAAGATTCGGGCTTGAAGGATCAAAAGTAAGCAAAACTCCCATGGCAACAACTACCAAGCTTGACAAGGATGAACAAGGTAAAAGTGTAGACATTAAACTTTATAGAAGCATGATTGGTAGTTTGCTTTATTTGACGGCTAGTAGGCCGGATATCATGTTTTCCGTTTGTTTATGTGCACGTTTTCAATCATGTCCTAAGGAATCACACTTAATAGCGGTAAAACGCATAATTAGGTATCTTAAGGGCACAATTGAATTGGGTTTGTGGTATCCTAAAACCGGATTATTTGAAATGAAGAGTTTTTCGGATGCCGACTATGCGGGTTGTAGGGTAGATAGGAAGAGCACAAGTAGAACATGTCAATTCTTAGGTAATTGTCTTGTATCTTGGTCTTCCAAAAAGCAAAATTCGGTAGCCCTATCAACCGCCGAGGCGGAGTATGTTGCGGCCGGAGCTTGTTGTGCACAAGTGCTTTGGATGAAACATACTCTCCTTGACTATGATTTACATTTTGATCATGTTAAGATTTTTTGTGATAATACTAGTACAATTCACATGACCAAAAATGCTAATCAACATAGTAAAACCAAGCACATTGATATTAGGTATCATTTTCTTAGAGATCACTTTGAAAAAGGTGATATTGATATTGACTATGTTTCTACCGATTTTCAACTTGCCGATATTTTCACTAAACCTTTAGATTATGCAAGATTTTCCTTTATTTGTGGTGAGTTGAATGTATGTATGATTGATTCTTAAAATATTTTTGTTTTGATATGTTTGTGTTTTGATATGTTTTAACCCTTTTTGATGTATGACAAAAAGGGGGAGAAAAATATATAAGTTTAAAAAAAAAAAGAATATAAGTTGATTAAAATTGTTGGGAGAAAAATATACTAGTTTGAATATACTTAGATTTTTGAAAATAATAAATTTGTTCATTATTTGGTTTTCCTTGACAAAATTTATGGTAATGACTTTTTCAAATGCTTTATGTATGATTTCATAGTTTTTCATATTCATGATAGATACATAGCATTGTTTGAGGGGGAGCTTTCCAAGCTTTTTCCTCTCTTTATTTGTTTAATAACTATATGTTTTGTCATCATCAAAAAGGGGGAGATTGTTGGCCCAAGGTTACAATCACCCTTGTTTAGTATATTTTGATGATTACAAAACATATTAGTTATTTGTACTAATAACAATTGTTGTTTAAGTGTGTTTCAGGTTTATCATCACACTAGAAGTACTCTCACTCAAATACAAGGATTTTGGACTCAAGACAATTCAATTTGGGCTCAAGTTGCAAATATTGAAGATCAAGTGAAGATAGCCCACCTTGAAGAATAGCCTTGAAGTCTTTTAGCAAGTTTGTAAGTTTAGAATGTTAAAGTTTGAATATAGGAAATTTGGCTCTAGGATTTGCACACACACTTGTTTCATGTATTTCCTATGTTTTGAAAAACTTGTTTAAAAACATGTACCAAAGCTTTAGTTTATGCCTTAGTTTATATATACATGTACCAAAGCTTTATATCTTGAAAAACTTGTTTAAAAACATGTATATAAACTATTTTCTGCATAATACTTAGCTATAGGTATTTTCAAAATGTTTTCACAAAAATTCCCTCTTCAAAACAGCCCAGTTTTCAGCCTCAGGCAACATCGGTCGACCGGCCCGGTCGACCGGCGTTGTGCCTGGACATGCACTGTTTGTGCATGTCCGTCGGTCGACCGGACCGGTCGACCGACAGAGAGCCTTCTGCTCTCGGGAAATTTCGGTCGACCGGACCGGTCGACCGGAAGAAGGAAACTGTGTTTCCTCCTTTTTGGTCGGTCGACCGGACCGGTCGACCGGGAGCCAACGGCTATATCCAGCTAGGCTGGCGGTCGACCGGACCGGTCGACCGCCAAGCCTGCAACACAGCAACGGCTCTTTCCTCTTTGGGATTTTCTGAAAAACTGTTTCTTTTTCTGTTTTAGCAGATTTTTGGAGAGTGGTTGGGGAGCTTTTGCAGGTTGAATTAGGTGAAAAGAAATTGTTTTTAACCTATTTTCTAACCCTATAAATAGAGGAGAAGTCTCTCTTGCTCACTACTTAGAAAAATCCTCAAGTTTTGTTGTTTTCAAAAGAGAAAAGAAAAATTGTTTTAAGCCTTCAATTCCTACTCTTTCAAGATTGTTTTTCAGTTGTGTTTGATTCTCTATATCACTCTACAACTGAAGTTTTCTCACCACACTTCATAGAGCCAAAAATTCTATACTCATTCTATAGTGAAGTTGTAATTGAAGTGAGAGTGTTTGTAAAAGAAATTGAGAAAAGTGTAGTGATCAAGTTGTGATCACTTTGTTCTTGTAATTCCTTCTTGTGGAGCAACCTCTTCGGTAGAGGTCCTTTGTACTCGGTGGAGCTCGGTGCTCGGTCTTCGGTAGACCCAATTGTAAAGGCATCCTCGGTGGATAGTGGAAACCCTTCACGGAGGTGAAGGCGGGGACTAGAGCAAGTGTGCTCGAACCTCGAAACAAATCATCTTGTTTGCGATTGCCTTTGCATTCTTCTTGCTTTTAATTTCTATTGCTTTATATTGCCTTGAATTAATTGCTTGAGAACTAACCCTCTACTTGTGGAATCTTGTGTTGTTTACCTTACTTGCTATACTTGTTGTTTTACATTGTGAGCATTTCATCTTCATCATCATACTTGGCATTGATCGATCACACCTCAATACAACACGGTTGCATTACGCACCTCTAACCCATTTAAGGGGAATTGGGAGGAAGGAGTTCAGAACCTCGCAAGGGGTATTCGGCTCTTAGTCGTGTTTTGAGAGATCGTTGCATCACTCATTTAATTAAAGTTTAAAAAGATCACTAGATTAGCATTCACACCTATTCACCCCCCCCTCTAGGTGTTTTTCAACGTTCACCCCTGGGACCTCTATAAATAGCCTTGTTTGCATCAACAAACGGGGGGGGGGCGGTAAAAAAAAAAGGATCGGGCATCGAAGATCAGGGCAAGATCGGGCATCGACGATCGACAGGGCGACTATCATCACAGGCATCAAAGAGGAGATCATCAACAAAGAGAGAGAGAAGACTCTTCGTCAAGCTTGCTGCGTACGAGCTGCTCTTCGCCTACCTTCTCTTTGAGAGTTTTGGTAGACAGAGCTGTGTTACTCTTTCTACCAGCCAGAGAGAAGATCCCCTGACGGTCCCGACGGTCATCCGGTCAACGGAGAACAAGACTCACTCTCCACCGCCACACGAAGAACCCAGCCTTAAACAAAGGGGGGATTCAAGACTCAACATCCTCCCTCCCTTGTAGTCGGAGCATTAGTCCATTGTAATCTTTCAACTGATTCAAGGAAACTTTACATCGAATTCTTCTACTCCGTACCGTACATTAATATCATAATATATTTTATTATTATATTAATATTTTATTATGTTAATATTGTAATAATAATTCAGTATAATAATACTATAATGATAATTCATTATTAAATTATAATTATATTTTACTTTGTTAATTTTATATTTCTATAATGTTACAATAATATTATAATAAAATTTACATTATTATAATTTTCAAGTATTTTTAATATTATAATATTATAACTATATTTTATTATTTTTGTAAGATTTTTTAATATTTATATTTTATTAGTATTCTTAAAATTTTATTAATGTTCTTTAGATTTTCTTAAAATTTTATATTATTTATTTAGTTAATATTTTACTATTTATACTAATATTTTATTAATATTATTGTTATCAATAAAATATTAAGATTATTAATTTTTTATCTCAAATTTATTAATATAATTTAATTTGCAATAGTAGATTTAATTTAATAGTATTTATAACATTTAAATCACTTCTACACTTAATTTTGTAGTCAACTTTTTCACTTACACTTTTACATTACCAACCAAACACCGTAAAACACAATATATTTTACCATTTACCCTTTCACTTTATCAACCAAACACCGTAAAACACAATATACTTTTCCATTTACACTTCACTTTATCAACCAAACACCGTAAAACACAATTTATTTTCTCTGCTACAGTTCACTTTTTTCATTCTCATTTTACGACTTACAACTTGCGACGTTTTGCAACGAAACAAACAGGCCCTAAGTGCCACATAGGACAAAGTGCCACACCACATAATTGGTAGAGGCCACCTGTTGAACCCCGTGGGGGCAACATCTAGAGTCCCATGTCTTATGGATCTTATACCTCCTATCTCCTATTATCCTTTTATATGTTATTACTGTTATTTCTGTGTAGTTAAATATAATAAATATAACCTGCATTAGGGAAAACTAGACGATTCATTAGGTTTTATCAGGTGAATGTCATGGATCCATACTAGTCCCACTGCAGAAGATATGATAGTGCTGGCTACCTTCCTGTTTCTAATTTTCAGTTTTCTATTTCGTCTCAGTAGGCTAGCCCTAGTCTCAGTAGCCAGGGGACTGTTTATGGTCGTGATCCCGGATATGCATGGGATACACCCAGCCGATTAGAACTCCTTGATCTTTGAGTTTCCAAATAACATAATAAAACAGTGTAAATAATGATGATGCCATGAACGCTTGTTATTTGGTCACTCTATCATTCAGATAATGGTACCCGTATGCCATGTTCGGATTGGTTCGGCTGGAGTACGGGCTCCAGTATAGACTATCAATGGTATGGATACAGGAAGAAATTGACTAAAATTCAAGCGATACTAATTGTTATTATTATATAATTAAAATATATTGCTCACTACCTGCATGATATCACATGATATCTTATCTGTTGACATTGTATTAAATATCATAATTATCTTGTTTATTATTACGTTATTATACATGTATACTCTGATTTTCATGTTTTCTCTGTAGACACTATTCCTGTATACTCAAGAACACTAAACTATGATTATTTATGCTTAGTTCCTAAAAAAGTGTACATACTAATCACAGTACCATCATTTTATTATTACTATTAGTTTAAACAGTAAAAATGAAATAATGAAACTTGATATATACATATAAAACTCTTCCAATTAATGTCATTATTATTTAATCATGTATTGCTTAATATTGTATCGATAGATATGAAAACACATATTAATGACTTCTATCGTTCATATCGCCATTACTATTAGTTTAAACATTAAATATAAAAACACACGGTAATCTCACAAATTGACACTCCTATTATTTAATCATATATCGTATTTGCAACACTTTCCTAACTTGTTAATTGAGATTAATGTTGTAGAACAGAAATAATAATAATTATTATATGGATATCGACTATTAGTCTAATTATATTGTATTACTGATATTAAATCATGTATTATATGATATCATGATTGTAATACTAATTTAGTATATTTTTACTATTTTCTAATTTTACCACTCACTTGGTCGCTTTCTGACGACCCTGAAGTTGCTTCATCAGGTTGGAGATCCAGGATTTTGTACCACTTGTAACTTCATGGAATATTAGTCGAAGATGTATCATCTTTATTATTTATAAGTATCTTTATTATTTTGACCCTGCTTCCTTAATTATTCTTATTTTCCTATATATCATGATCACTGACCCTTTTGTTGGTATTTTAAGCTGGAATTATATCGTGTAAAAGTATTTATTCCCTGTACTGATGCTTAGCACATATACGTGATGTATTTTCCTTGCGTATATTCGTCGTCGACTCTTGTCGCGTCCCTGCTATAGTATATTTTGGGAAGCAGGGCACGACAATTTTTAAATAAAATATTATTTTATTCTCCTAATCATAACAATACATCCCTTCGTTGCAGTACTCCCATCCATTATTAAACATCCATCCACTAGCCCTACAGGTGGAGACTCCCTACTCGGAGGCAGCGTCAAGAATGCTTCACAACAAAACATCCATCTACTCGCCTTATAGGTGGAGACTCCCCACTCGGAGGCAACAACAAGATTGCTCCACAACAGAACATCAATCCACTCGCCATGTAGGCGGAGACTCCCCACTCGGAGGTGGCCAAGAAAAATCCCCCGTTGATGGAATTTTCCTCACTTGGAGGCGGTTCTAATATCCAACCATTTGCATGCCCCGTAGATGGGATATCCCTCACTCAGAAGTAACTACTTTTTTCCACTGCTGGGATTTTTCCCACTCAGAAAAGTGTCTGTACATCCCGCTAATGAGATTTTTTCACTCGGAGACGATAATGCAGACATGCCTACGGGCTTTTCTCAATCGTTTTATGAGAGTCGAAACCCTCCGCTGTGGGATTTCCCCACTAGGAGTACCTCGCTCTGCTGAAGGGATTTTTTTCTCTCTGAGCCCCCGTCTGATATTCCGCTGATAAGATTTATCTTTCTTGGAACACAAATACTAGCCTACGGGCTCCCCTCGTTTGAACCTACGGGCAAACAAATACATCTATATTCCACAGTGGGATTTTCTCCACTCGGGGGACAGCTCTCATGTGAGATATCCGTCACACGGAGGATAACTCTGATGATGGGTTTACTCCCACTTTGAGGTGTGAGATAATTACTCAGGGTAGCGGCCCCTATCAATAAACGTATCAATTAGTCATTGGGTTGTACTCCACTTCAGGCCTTCTTATGCAAGTCCAGACGAGAATATGACCACATATATCTGTATATTCATGAGGGTTTCTTTAATAAGATTATCCCCTCAGTGTACCAGTCCCATGTGGGCATACTCCGATCGCCTCCACGAGGATGGAAGCGATAGGTATCATAGTTCCAACTTTGCGGTGCATTACCACTTTTACTTAAATGTTTCATTGTATGCTTGTATATCCACATCTTAACTGTCACATGTAATTCTCAGTCTATGCACCCCGAGATGGGATTAACCCCGCTCGAAGGTGACAGTAGGCCACCCTACAAACATTCCAGTCACTACACAATGGGATTTACCCACTAGGTGTCTAAGCTTTAACGTAGGGATTTGCCCTCTCGGGTTCCTGACAGCGCAACTCCGCAGACGGGACATTCCCCGCTTGGAAGCAGATGTGAACCCAACTTCGCAATAGGGATTTTCCCTGCTCGGAGGAATTACTGTAGATGGGATTTCACCCACCCGGGAACCACACTGTCCTCCTTCCCCATCATTCTAGAATACTTCCAAGACAAAACCCTAAAATGGCTGGTCAACATCTCAGAGCTAAGCAAAATCTCCGAGCAGACATCCAATCCCAAACATAAGTAACGACAAAACAATCAGGCAAATCCAAACAATCCCTCTATTTCAAAAATTTACAATTTTTATTACAAATTTTCTGATTACATCCATCCAAATATAAACTTTGTTACATCTAATAAGAGTAATACAAGATCTATTACATGTTTATATTTGCCTTTTGAAAGGAAAAACAACACACTTTTTGCCATAACATTCACGACATCATCCAAGAGATAACTCTCAAATAAACAATCCACCACTTTTAGGAGGGCTATGATGCGAAGAACTCCCTGGAAGACGCCAGAACTAAAGATTACATCTCAGACTATAGACTGAAGACTGCAAGACAATGATGATATCAATGCCAAACCTTTTAATTCCGAAGATGAACTCAGAGTTGAGGCAGGCGAGGTGATTCTTCAGTAGAGATCTCGGGGAATACCCCCACACCCCTCTCAAGATGTTCGCCATTAGGAAAGAATTTCTACGGGCAAAGCAACAACATTCAATAGGAATGCAGACGGTCAAAACATATGCCATAATGATGGATCAGAACGATCGTCAAACACGCCCTGCCCAGCCTCCCTCCTACTTCTATACGCTATCAGGAAAGAGGGACATTGAGGCCCAACTCTAGACCAGAGACCAGGCTGAAGCAAGAACCCTGCCTATCCTTCCTGACAGCGGGACCTCATCGCAAAAACTGTTGTTTCTTGAAGGTCCCATCTCAAAGACTGACGTTTCCCGCAATCAGACTCTCGAACATCAGGAATACAACAACCTCCTTCTCCCTTTCCTTTTCTTTCCTCCACCTGATGAAAAAGAAGTAAGGCATTGCAGCTCACTAAACATGAGTTTTTGAAAGCAAGAAGTTTTTCAGAAGATAAACAAAATCCGCTCTATTTATAGAGGAAGAAGGAGCCAGAACGTCTCCAAATTTCAATCCCCAAGAAACAGTCGGTTTGTATCGCAGATTTTACAGCATGTCAAATCAGCCAGATCCACCTCTGCCACACGATTTCATTCATTATGAGTCAAGATTCTGATCATTAATTTGCCAGCTATCCATATATGCTCCAATTTCCAAAGAAGGCTCAGGATGTGAAAAGACATCTTGACCACTTCTCTTTAGAATGCAAGCAACGCCTTGACTTCTCAATTCGAAATATGAATCCGTCCGCTCCACTACTCCCTGGAGCTTGAAGAATAAGGAAGTGGAGGGTTCTATAGTGGTCAGAATCTGGTTACTCCCCAGGATAGCGATATGTGTCAGCCTCACCAGGAGTGCTTCAAGCAGGCACAAACTCGACATACCAATTGACTCACATTCAACCACGAGGAGAGAGCCCCAGGGTCCACCATGAACTTACAGTTAACCTTGAAGGAGAGAGTCTTGGACCCTGCCTCGAGTTCACATTCGACCCCGAGGAGAAGACCTCAGGCCCTTTCCATTCCCCGACATCCACAACTATCAGACCTCTCCCTGCCTTCGCTGGACACAGCTCAGCAATAGGATTTCCCTAATCGCAGAGGAGTTGTGATGCCACAATATTCTCACATTCTAAATACTCTCCTATTTTAGTGGAACAATTTTAGATATTGGCGGATATCTCGGCATGTCAATCCAACAACCAAGCATAACAATCTAAGCAGTTATGGAAGGACCCTAACGTGCAAATTGTGTAGATCTGAAGAATCTGCACCACCAGCTACTGCGCTACAGGATATTTATACCCCTAGAAACCCATGAAGAGTGAAGGGATCGAAAAGATCAAGAAAATTGTAAACATAGATACACACTACATAGCAAGAAAAATATAGTGAATTCTCTCTCTCTTCTCGTGGTGTTTCCTCAATTTGAGTTTTAACAAAAAATCTTTGTCTCTTCCTGTTTACTATTTTGATGATAGTTTCACCCCCCAATCTAGCTACGTCCTCTTTTATTTGCGACATGGGATCGACCGCTCGACCAATCACTTCAGAAAATCTCCACTGCACTAGTGAATGTATGAAAGGTATGCATGCATAAGGACAAGATCGGGACACATATATTTGAAGATATGTATAATTAAGGATTATGATAATAGAAGTTTTCATCATGTGTGTGTGTAGGAAATGTTTTAATAAACATAAAGTGTAACATAAGAGTTTACATTCACCTATAAAAATACACCGTAGTCCATCCATATCCATAATCCAAACCACTGGATGTGATCGACATATTTTAAAACTCATATAGGTCAAATTTCATGATAGAAAAATGGATGGTCTGTAGCGGTCTTAAAAGCTGAGTTTTTATTTGCTTGATTTGTGAGCTAGAAAGTTTCAATTCACATGAAATTTGATCAATATCAGTTTTAAAAACATGTAGATCACATTCAATGGTTTGAATTATGGATATGGATGAGCTATGGTGTATTTTCATAGGTGTACGTTGTTATAAATTCGGGACGCTCTCACGACCGGATCGACTGGGATAGCGTAGCGGAAACAAACCACAAGGTCTACTAGGCAACGAGAAGAGGAGAAGATATTCCAAAATATATAGAAAGCCAACATACAATATAATATGATTTCACCAATCAAACAGATCATGTGTATGTCCACTGGAGAAAGGGAGAAACCTTATTAAACTTTGGGGGAGTACAAAAATAAGTACTTACATCTCTCGCTGAGAAGATTACATGCTCTTAATGGTCACCAAGAACAGTGAACCGTTATAACTAAGCTTCTCTCACGAATCTCTCACCTAGATGAATTACACCCTTAGCAATTACAAATTCATTAGATTACATTGAAGGACACCCTAAGGAGTTATTTATGGACCATAACTCTCTTAGTCCTAAACAAAGTTCATCACTACGAACAATCATCATCTTAGAATAAAGGAAACTCAAATCTAACTAGAATTTAGAAATAGATCCAGAAAAAAAACCGCCAGACTCGAAATTAGTCGAGTAGGCCTAGGTATTAGTCACTAATATTATATATTAGTTTACTAGGCCCAAATACTAGTCGACTACTCTGACAAAATTTGAGAACCCCAACTCTCTGTATGCGCACAACTCCTTGTGCACATCCATTTTTTGTTCTCCAAAGTTTTGTCTATCTTCGCGATGTATTCCAGTCACAATTCCTAACAATCTCTCCCTTGACTTAAAGATGTCCAAGTCTGAGAATAGCCAACATGCTCCGTGTGCTTGCATCCACACACAATTGAATAAACCTTGACTTCATCTCCATTTCACTCCTTCTCCATAACCCCCTCATGGTGTTCACAACTTGATTAGGTCGAAGAAGTTCAGGCCCAACTTGAACTTTATCACCCAGAAATCTCCTTGTTCCATACATAATTTATAAGAATTTGCTCCACCATAAGTGTAACGATCTGGACTTTCATATGCGCGCCTAGCACCAATCTGCTTTGGGGTACAACTGAATATCCAAGCTCGAAACCATCATAGTCTCCAATTGTTCCATAACCATAACTTTTGAAGTCAAGGATAACTATAATTCATCAATTGTAACTTCCAAATTTCACAAAATATACATATGATTGACACGCTGGCCTAAAACTTCACATGGGCCTCTTTGGAGACTTTCATAAGATCACCTTTATAACTGAACCTGAACCCTTCTCTATATAGGGCTCTAAGAGAGATGAGATTATATATTGAATCGGGAAGATGATGAACACCTTGAGGAATAGTAATGCATCCATCATGAGAACAAAATTGAATTGTTCCTTCGCCAACCACTTTACTTGTAGCTGAATTCTCTATGAATACTTCTCCCCCTTAAACCGAAGTGTGTGAGAACATCTTCCTATTGAAACTGATGTGCTTTGAATATCTAGAGTTAATAATCCATCTATATATGTTACCAACTGATCAATCTGTAATAGATAGAATACCACACTTATCTTCATATTCTCCAATCAGTTCAATGACATTAACATCTGGTTGTTTCTTCTTTCGAAGCCAACAATCATCTCTAATGTGCCACTTTTTGTGACAATAACTGCATGTCAAATTCTTATGTCTTAAGTTGCCTGTGAAACTTCCATTATTACACTTCTTTCTTGAATAATGAACTTGCTCGGAATCTGTTCGAAAGGAGGAATTGAATTAAGCAGAGTTTAGAGTAAACCGTTCATGTTCGTGTGCTGATTATCAAACTTTGAATATGTATGAAGATTTACTTTACTCCTTCGAATCACCATTCATAGCACAAGCTATAACGGGTCGTATCAGCAGGGAGGACTAGCGATGGAAGCGTTCACGATTTTTATGTTGAAGTTTTTGGAAAGAAAACGAAGGTTCTTCTTTGTTTAAAATTGAAAAACAAATAAAGCAGAAAGGGAGCGAAGAATCTTTGTAGAGGTTTTTAAAGAAAGAAAAACGGAATGAAAGATGGAATGAAAATTTGTGGCGTTGGAAAAAGAGAACATTTTTAGAAAAGGGTTTTGAAATACGATAGAGCGAAAGCCATGACTAGCTAACATTCTACACTACTAACTTACTACTTTCGTTGGGTGATTCATGTCTCATGTTGATTCATCAGCAAAAGTACATCTTACTTTGTCAAATCGATATGTTGTCCCATATTGAGAATGTGTTCTCATCTAGGCTTGGCTAGGTGGCCTTCTTGGATCATCGGCTCCCTAAATAGATTTTCAATAATGGAACATAGTTAATCACACTTAGGTATGCTAAACAAGAATGTAAGATTCATTAGTCCATCAAAGCTATAATCAAACTAACATGAAATAAGAAACTTATATAATAGTTGTTAGCAGACTAAAGTAATCCATCCTCATGTTCCATTAAGGCACTTGTTCAAGAAATAAGGTTCTAAGTGAGGCACACATGAATCATATGGAGAGGATACAAAGCATTCACTAAGAATTGAATATAACTCATCTTCATTAGGGATGAAAAAGACTTGTAAATTGCAAGACTAGAAATAAAAACATCTAATGATTCATATGAGTTGGCAATCACCAAAGAGTTAGTAGTTAGTAGTGTTAGACGTTAGTTAGTCATGTTAGTGAGTTAGCTAGCTATAGAAAGGAAAAACAAGCAAGAATACATGATAGAAAGTAAATGTAAGAAAGTAAGAACTCGAAGGTAAAAGCAATAGAACAAAAAAAGAATTGAGGAAATGAAGCTTGAGCCCTTATATTGAGTTGTCACCTTCTTGAATTACAAAGATCTCTCACCCTCACTCTCTTTTCTGGATCTAGAAGGAGAAAATGAAAATTACACAAGAACTAAAGAGACTTAAAGAAATCCTAACAATTTTCCTAAACAAAAATGCTATTCTCTCCTCTCCCGATTATAGAGGCCCTAAGGGTCTATTTATAGCCTTCAAGAGAAGATGCCATCCCACCACAGCCGTAGGATCAATCGCTTGATCAACGGCCAAAGGAGTGCCGCAGATCCGCGGCCAGGGCCGCGTTTCCGCGGCAAAATCTTGGTCATTGCGCTAACGATTTCTCTGGCATTCTGTTATGCCTTGTGTGCCTAGCTGGAGTTTCTAGAAGGTGGAGAATATGCTTTGGATTAGTCCAGATTTAGGCTTTCTTGTTGTAGGCTTCTAAATTACTCCTTTAATTCCTTTAAAAATCACAAGAATTGGGCCTTCTTCTACATAAAATATTAGACCTGAAAAATAAGATAGAAAAGTAATAAAATCCCATTTTTATTATCATAAAGCATGGTGAGGTGGTGTAAATATGATGCAAAAATGAATTCCAATCACACCCTCATATCTAGCTTTTGCTCGTCCCCGAGCAAAATAAGCAAAGACAAAAAACTCTAACTAAATTATTACACCACTTTCGTAGGTGACACGATTGCACTGAGCATGTGTAACAAGCCATTAAACCTCTAGGTTACCCTAGAGGAGGAGTGTTGTCTCCTGAAGGTTTTCAGCGGATTGCACCCACAAAATTCAAAGTGAAAGAAAATGTTAGTGATTTTTCAAAAAGAAAGAAAAGAAAATTTTTATGATCCATTTTTTTTTCAAGAATTTCGGTGATCTTTTGGTTTCAAGTTACCTTAAACTTTTCCTTCTTTTTATAAGCCTCTATTTGATGTTTCGTTTTCAACTTAGGTTAAGTTTTCAAAAATAGAGAGAAAACTAGATTCTGTATCAAGCCTAGCATATATACATCTATATGTATGAGAGATTGATCTTAGACTATGGTACATTTATTTATTTATATATATATTATATATTTGTATATATATATTTTATATATTTACATTTATTTATTCCCTTTGCTTCATTAGACTTTCTAATTTACCCATGTAGCGAGCCTTTCACCGATGACTTTCAGACCAGATGGTCTTAGGGCACCAGATGAAGATACATCCCTAAGGTCCAAGGACTCGAGTAAACTAGGCCACGAATGCAAAGGTCTCAACCACCTTTAGGCGTGAGTGGTTATACTTCTTATGGCACAACTAACTAGCTTAATTGGTGATCAAGTTTTTATTTATTATTATTTTTTTCTTTTTTTATTTTCTCTTTATATATATATATATATATATATATATATATATATATATATGAAAATTTTCAAATGAGAAACTTTCTCAAAATAAGCTTCGTGAGAAAACTATATAAGAGAGATTTTATGGATGATCTGAACCGTTCATCTTAATCTACGTACTCTAATTAGACTACCAATAAAAAATCACCCGATTTCAAGTCTTTTTAGCCATACATCAAGTAACATCTTTATTCTACGGCGAATATAGCGTATGTTTTGTAACCGCTTGTTGCATGAGTAAAAAGACTTGAACACACGTGATTTTTTATTGGTAGCATAAATAAAGTATATAGATCAAGATGAATGGTTCGGATCATCTATATGATCGCCTCTATATGGTTTTCTCACGGTCTTCGTGTGAGAAAGTTTCTCACATGAAGACCTCTCTCTCTCTCTCTCTCTCTATATATATATATATATATATATATATATATATTATATATATATATATATATAGAGAGAGAGAGAGAGAGAGAGACAAAGTTACTAAGTCCTTGATTAATCCCTCAACATGTAAATGTATATAATGCTCAAAAAGATTCAAAATTTAGCTATCTTTTTATTCTTTTCTTTCTTAACCTAAAGATCCAACAATACTTCTCATTTTGACTGATATTAATAAATCCTAATTTAGAATTCCCTTAATTTCTAAGATCAAGTTAATTCTTTTCAAAAATGGATCACAAAATTATTTTTTTTTTATTTTTAATTATTCACTCTTTTTTCTATATAAGAAAATAAAAATCTAGAAAAAATCCTAAAAAAATCAAAAAGAAAAAATCTAAAAAGAAAAATCTAAAAAAATCTAAAAATCTAAGAAAATCCTAAAAAAACTAGAAAAATCCTAAAAACTAAAAAAAATCTCCTATGTTAATATCTACCCCCCATACCTATCTCATGCATTGTCCCCAATGTATGTAAGGAAAGTATATGCATGAAACAGGTAAAGAAAAGATGTCACCCCCTCCTTCGGCTCGGACCAGCAGTGGTGCTAGGTCCGGCCGACTGCGAATGCCGCGGACCCTCCTCAATGCGGTCTAAGTGAGATGTCTGCTCCTCTACCTGCTTTAGTAATTTAAATTGCCCCCTAAATATCTTTTTCATGCCACGCCAAATGGTAGACATGAAGGCGCGTGAATCAGTTGGGGGGTCCAGCTGCCAGAAGGCCGGATCATCATCATCCTCCAAAAGTTCCTCTAAAGAGGACTCGGTTGGGGCATCTTCAGGCTGGACACTAGGGGTCCAGACTGCATGAAGGCAACTATTGTAAGCACTGGTAGCCCGTTCTTATGCAACAAATACCCTATCGTACGAGTCAAAGACCGCATCTGGTAAGAAATTCCTACACAAGACGAGTGATCAGGATGCGAGTATTTGACACCGCGTGTACGCATAGAGTTAGTGTTTATAGCATGAAATATGAACATGTTAATGCAGATGGTGTGCTGCCGAGTCATTAGATCGTGAATGATCTGCAACACCGGCCTATTGAAGGAGGTCGTATGGTCAAGCCCTAATACGTTGCGTTGGATCCAGCGTCTAACGTGATTGGTCGCTAATATTACACATTCATCATCATATTCTCATACTTATTATAAAATTAACTCTGCTTTTTCATAATTATTGTTTAATTTATTTGCAGCCTATTCCTAAAGGAGAGGGAAAAGAAATGAGCCCAAAAGCCCATCAAATTCTGATTTAAATCAGAATTAATTCGAAGTCAGTAAATGAGGGCAGATCAGGTCGGTTCAGATCGGTTGAAAACAAGTTAGAATAAATCCTTACAAATTAATCGGTTGAAGCCAAAGATCAAATGCCATTCGTCAAAATCCCAGATTTAAACTGCAAATCCAGCTGAAGATAAATACAAATCGAGAAGTCGGGGACTACCACCAACAGGGTGTGGCCACCTGGACACACCCTGACCGCGAAAACGCGGCCAAAGCTGCTTTTTTGCGGCTTTGTTAGAGAGTTAGGGGGAGCGTTTACTCCCCCTATCTTATACGCTCTCATAGGTTGGGTTTTGCCTATAAATACTGGGATTTTCAGAGCGTACAGGGGACGACCATGCAGAGATAGAATTTAGTCCACTTTTTCATTCTTTGTAGTGTAGATTTTGTTTTTCTTTTCATGTAATTTTCAGTTTTAATTTATGTAAATCAGAGGAGATCAGAATTTCAGAGGAGAATGAGAACGAAGCTTGTGCTGAGAGTGACACTGGTGTAAGATTTTCTTGTTTTCTCTTATTGTTATAAAATCAAATATGTAGTTTCCCTTTTGTATATACTTTGTTTTTGTTCTTCTTCTTCTTCTCTACTTTTCTTATTTTGGTACCAAATTGCTATCCAAGTGAGTCTTAAAGCATCGAAAGAGCCTTGCCTTTGCGAGTGCCACTGATAGCTCATGACGATGGATTTTGAGTTTCATTTTGTATCACTTCATACTTGTAACATCTTGATGATATAATGTGGAGGAGACGGGAATCAACTCTTATGGGCTATACGTTGATCGCCTCACTTCATGGTAACTTCATTGCAAAAGATTCAAGGTAAGCATTTGGCCAAAGGAGGTAAGTAATTTTTAGATTCTTTTCTTTTTATTCTTTAGTTTAGAACACCACAATCTACCACTTCTTTTATCACTCCTTTTCCATTTCTTTGTACATATCATTTCTAGTCTCTCTATCTTCTTATTCTACTATCTTCTTCCTATTTAACTTCAATTCAATTTTTCCTTTTCTTTTAAAGAACTAAAGAAGAACTTTAACCATACTTTGTAGCCTAAAAGAGAACTTACTAAAAAGCTTCTATCGCTAGTCCCTCCTTGTGGATCATGACCCGCATAGCCACTTGCTATCGCGGTAGAATTGAGCACTTGCACATCTCTATTTTAAAGTTCTGAAATTCTGTATTTGTGTGCAGGTAATATAAATCATTCCATCTTTTCAAACTCCATTTTGGGACAAGGCGGTTGACAAAATTGACTCCGAAATTAATTATAAAATTTGAAAATTAGATGGGGTTAAATTTTTAATAAAAATAATTCATGTATAGATCATTTTAGTGGGTTATATTAGAGAGATTTCTGGTGGATTCCTCCGAACTCCACGAAAAGTCGATTGGGCCACATTTCGTGGACCAATCAGACCACCACTGGAACCACCACCTTAAGGTAGTATTTTCCTTCCCTTTCTTCTTTTTCATGCATCTATATATTAATTCATACATTAAGGACAATGCATGAGATAGGTGTGGGGGAGTATTCTAACATAACTTAGGTTTTCCTTTTTTTAAATTTTTTTTTGAAAATAGAAACAATATTTTGACATATTTTTTTGTAAGAAATTAAGTCAATTTTAAGGAATAGGATTATCATAATTAGGATTTCTTATGCTTGGTCAAAATAAGATTATTTGTTTGATTTTTAGGGTTAGGAAGATAATTTGTCAAAGTAATTTAGTCTTGATCTTTGCCTTAATGAATATGCGCACTTTATACACTTACACACTTAGGGTTCAAAAACAAAGATTCTTATGCCTTATAATATATATATATATATATATATATATATATATATATATATATATATATATATATATATATATATATATATATATATATATATATGTATATCTATGAAAAATAAACAAATGTAATTATTGATTAGCTAGGTGCTTTGGCCTAAGCAAGCCTTGGTATTTATGCAAAAGATGATTATATAAATTTGAAAAAAAAAGAAAAAATGAAATATATATCTATAAAATCTTCTGATTAAGCTGGGTATTTGTGCCTCATAAAGCATAAATATTCACGCCTAAAAGCGGTTCATATAATAAAATACTTAGTTTTGTGGCCTTGTTTGCTCGAGTCTTTAAGTCCTTAGGGTGTTTTCTCACCCGGTGCCCTAAGACCATTTGGTTTAGGAGTCACCGATTAAAGGCTCGTTATATGGGCAGATTAGAAAGCCTAATAGAACTAAGGAATAATACCACCAATATATATATATATATATATATATATATATATATACACACACACACACACACACACACACATAAATAAGGCATAAGAGTTAGAGTTAAAGAACCCTTAGTCAAAATTTTCACGGTCACAAGGTGCATATGACTTAGGGTAAAGTAATAGACTAGATGAGAAGTACAATTTGACTCCTTACTTTAATTGATAACAAATTTTTTAGAGACTAAGTTTAGGAATGAAAATTCGGTTTTCCACTTATAGATTACTTAAAACTTACAATAATATTTCAAATATTTTTCTTTTAAAATGTGTTTTCAAAATACTAACATTTTTTCTTTCTTTACGGATTTTGTGGGTGTAATCCACTACAAATCCTCACGAGAAAAAACTCGTCCTCTAGGGTAACCTAGAGGTTTAACAGCTTGTTGCACGTGCTCAATGCAATCGCGTGACCTGCGAAAGTGGCCTAATAATTTTTTGTTTAGTTGTTTTGCTTGAGGACGAGCAAAAGATAGGTATGAGGGTGTGATCGGTCGCTAATATTCCACATTCATTATCATATTCTCATACTTATTATAAAATAAACTCCGCTTTTTCCTAATTATTGTTTAATTTATTTGCAGGCCCATTCCTAAAAGAGAAGGAAGAGAAATGAGCCCAAAAGCCCATCAAATTCTGATATAAATCAGAATTAACTCGAAGTCAGTAAATCGGGTAGATCAGGTCAGTTCAGATCTGTTGAAAATAAGTTAGAACAAATCCCTACAAATCAATCGTTGAAGCCAAAGATCAAAGGCCATTTCGTCAAAATCCCAGACTTAAACTGCAAATCCAGCTGAAGATAAATACAAATCGAGAAGCCAGGGAGTACCACCAATAGGGTGTGGCCACTTGGCCACACCCTGGCCGCGAAAACGCGACCAAAGCTGCGTTTTCGCAGCTTTTTTAGAAAGTTAGGGGGAGCGTTTGCTCCCCCTATCTTATACGCTCTCATAGGTTGGGTTTTGCCTATAAATACTGGGATTTTCAGAGCGTATAGAGGACGACTATGCAGAGATAGAATTTAGTCTACTTTTTCATTCTTTGTAGTGTAGGTTTTGTTTTTCTTTTCATGTAATTTTCAGTTTTAATTTATGTAAATCAGAGGAGATCAGAGTTTCATAGAAGAGTGAGAACGAAGCTTGTGCTGAGAGTGACACCAGTGTAAGATTTTGTTCTTTTCTCTTATTATTATAAAATCAAATCTATAGTTCCCCTTTTGTATGTACTTTGTTTTTGTTCTTCTTCTTCTTCTCTACTTTTCTTATTTTGGTACCAAATTGCTATCCAAGTAAGTCTTAAAGCATCGAAAGAGCCTTGCCTTTGCGAGTGTCACCAATAGCCCATGACGATGGATTTTGAGTTTCATTCTGTATCACTTCATACTTGCAACGTCTTGATGATATAATGTGAAGGAGACGGGAATCAACTCTTATGGGCTATAGGTTGATCACCTCACTTCAAGGTAACTTCATTGCAAAAGATTCAAGGTAAGCATTTGGCCAAAGGAGGTAAGTAACTTTTAGATTATTTTCTTTTTATTTTTTAGTATAGAACACCACAATCTACCACTTCTTTTATCACTCCTTTTTCATTTCTTTGTACATATCATTTCTAGTTTCTCCATCTTCTTAATCTACCATCTTCTTCCTAATTTAACTTTAACTCAATTTTCCTTTTTCTTTTAAAGAACTAAAGAAGAACTTTAATCATACTTTATAGCCTAAAAGAGAACTTACTAAAAAGCTTCTATCGCTAGTCCCTCCTTATGGATCATGACCCGCATAGCCACTTGCTATCGCGGTGAACATCTCTATTTTAAAGTTCTGAAATTCTGTATTTGCGTGCAGGTAATATCTCAATCACAACGCAATGGATGCTGCGAAACGTCGTACTGGCTTTGAGCCCCCTATCTTGCTCGGTACAGCGAACCCCCATGATTGTCATGTAGTCAATTAATGGCAGGAGGTCGCGATGGTGCGGGTTGCTAGGGACGTGTGTGAAGTCCTCCAATAGATTAAGCGTGATAATAATGTCCCCAGTAGGCATATGCACCATGAATTGGTTTGTGTCAAAGTTAATAGGGGCTTAATCAATTGAAGTATAGAAGATCTTGATGAGCTTGGGACAATGGTAAGCCTCGTGGTCAGAGTTATCGCAGACTAATTCATACTAATTCCATTCATGAATTCGATCAAAAATGATATGGCCATAACCATTAACATCACTAAAAATTCTAGAAAAGTTTTTTTTAGTAAAGATGGATGGTGCCATGATGAACAATACGAAGTAGAGGAAGAAATACGCAAACCCGGATTACGTAGGGGGAAACCAAATGAGATTGCAGAGAGCAATCTACAGGTTGCACAGATGATCGGGTAGTAGATCTGAGATCTACGATAGCAGTGATGCCAGGAAAATTTTGTGGCGCTCGGAGACTACAAGATTGCCACGGTTCCGCGGCCAGAGTCGAGCAAACGCGGCTCTGTCAGGGAGGCAGGGGCTCGGGAAAATTTTGGGGGCGGCGCTCGATTCTCTCTTTTCAGATCTGTGTTTAGATTGTAGGGTAGAGAACAAAAGAAGGGATGAAGGGGTATATATAGAGGGCCTGAGATGGGTATAATTCCCAATTTGCCTTAGGTGAAATTTGAAAATTACAACCCTAGGGTAAATTCAGGTTATTAGAAGGGAAAAGGAGTACATAAAGGGAAGAAAACCTAAGTGCTATATAGCACTTGGTACAATATTTTTTATTTTTAATATCTTGTTTATTTTATTTTTATTTTTATTTTGTTTTATTTTACAGGGGAGTTCCCAAAAGATGTACAAAAAACACCGGGGAAGAGGGTAGAAAGATTTGGTTATATGTACACCAGGTAACAAAGACCCAGTTCGAAAATAACGTGACTCAGACTCTGTGGTGTAGAATGGCTTAAGTCTTTGACCATTGACTTTGAACATGATGCCATTCTTTGGATCAGAAATTTCAATCGCACCATGAGGGTATACTGTGTGTACAATGTACGGTCCTGACCACCTGGTTTTCAGCTTATCAGGGAAAAGGTGGAGCCTAGAGTTATACAACCGAACATTTTGTCCTGGGACAAAATTCTTTCTATGGATTGATTTGTCATGGAAGAGTTTGTAAGTTCACCTAGAGGGGGGGTGAATAGGTGATGGCTAATCTAATGGTCACTTATGAACAAATAATGCGGAATTAAAACTAAGTAGACCAAATTAAACTTCTTTTAATTAAACACTTATGTATAACTCAAGAGTGTTGCCGAATTCCCCTTGCGAGGCTCTGGACAAGCTCCTCTAGATTCCCCTTGAATGGGTTGAGGTGCCGCGTTGGCTCTCTTGGTTGAATACTAGTGTTAACAACAATCCCACGCAATTATATATCAATTAAGCACAAGGGTATATATCATGCATATATAAGATGAACACAATGAAAGTAAATGCAAGATATAAAAGAGACAAAGAGAGAGAGAGGGATAGAGTAAGCAATCGCAAACACAAAGGGTTTGTTTCGAGGTTCGAGCACACTTGCTCTACATCCCCGCCTTCGACACACGAAGGATTTCCACTATGCAAGATCCCACCGGATCTCTCCTCGGTGCCGCACACCTACAAACCCTCGGACTCCCAAAGTCCCTTACACACCAATAGCCCACCGGCTCGTCGAGGACGCACCTCGCACTACAAGTTCGCACCCGAACTCAATCACCAACAACAACGAGCACACTTGCCCGTTTCCTCAAATTACAAAGAAAAGATCTCTTTGATGATCACAACACTTGATCACCTAAAGAGCACTCTCACTACAACACACCTATAAGAATATCTAGCAATGGAAAGCTCAAGTGTGTGGTGAGAAAATGAAGGAAAGAAAGCAATGGAGGAAAAACTCAAGAAATCACTTAAACACTCTCTTGATAAAAACTCTTCCTTTTGATTGGAAGTATTTGCACTAAAATCTTGTGGAGAAACTCTTCTAAAAGTATCTGAAAAACTGCTCAAGAAGTCTCCTAAATGTTCTATCTAAAACAGATGACAAAAACCCTTTATATAGGCTGCCCAGAAAAAGAGCCGTTGGGGTTCTGTCAGAGCTGGCGGTCGACCTCCGGTCGACCGGCCAACGGTCATTTTTCTGACCGTTGCAGCCACCGGTCGACTGGTGAGTCGACCGCTCTTCTGGAATGAACTGTCGGTCGACCGGTCCGGTCGACTGGCAATTTCCAGAGAGCAACAGGTTTGGGTCGGTCGAGTATCGGTCGACTCCGGTCGACTGATACGCACATGCACAAAAATTGTGCATGTCGGTCGAGTGCCGGTCGACTGCCGGTCGACCGGTCACTGAGAAATTCTGAAAAATCAGAACTTCCAGGACCTGGACAAAATGGATTCTGGTTTAGGGTCTTGGATAAAATGTTTTGGTCTAGAAAGATCATAGAGTATGAGCATGTGTCACACTACTATCAAGGTAAAATACTTGGTAAAAATTCTTTTGATAAAAACCTAATTTTCCATGAAATGTTTTTCCAAACCTTTATCAAATACAAAAACAAGATATTTGAGTCCATTTAAAAGCATGGTGTGTATGGATATGATCCACTACACAATCAATATGGAATATCTATGTTTTTGACATAAAGCTCTAATCATGATTTTGGTTTAAAGATATGAACTATGAAATACCAAAATCTAAAAATAGTATTTTGTCATAATGAAAATCTTTTCTATTCTAGAAAATCTTTTATAAAAAACATTAAATCAAGAGTTCTATCAAGAGTGTGTGTGTGTGATATAACTTGAGCAATCCACCAACTATCTATCCTTTACATTTTTACTAAAACAAAAAAGTACAAATTCTATACCTAGACACAAGTCTTCATCTTCTTGAAGTCTTCACTTGAAGGCTTCTCATCTTCTTGACTTGGTCCAAGCTTGATCCAAAAACTCCTTGGATCACCACATGCAAGCTCCAAATCTTGTTCTTTTATCCTTTGTTGAGCTATGCACCTACTAAGATCTTGATCATGAATCTGTCACTAATTAAACACAAGATCATTAGTAACTATAACTACATGAGTTGATCATCATCAAAACTAGGGTGAAGGGCCTTTGGGCCAACAATCTCCCCCTTTTTGATGATGACAAAACTCATGGAGTTATATATGCATGGATTAAAGTAAAGCTTCAAAGAAGCTCCCCCTTAACTCATGCATAATAAATAAGCAATAGATATTCAATGAAGTACATAAAAATATATGCAAATGAATGCACAAAAATGCACAAATCTTTTTCTCAAACTTTTATATTCTTTTATTTATTTGGTATGCATGAGTAAAAGCACAAGTCAAAATCTTTCTCCCCCTTAAGTAAGAAATCATGAAATCATGCATATAAAATCACAAATTCTTCTCCCCCTTTTTGTCAATCATCAACAAAGGGTTCAAAGAAAAATACATCAAACAAATTTTTCTCCCCCTTTTTGTTAAAAACAAAGAGATCAAGGAGGGGTAAAATACAAATCAATCAATAAAATTTATATGCGATATAAATTCATGAAGAGGAAGACGTTAAGTTAGCTTCCCGACACATATACATTACATGAAAGAGGGATGACAAGCCCTAATTCACATAACGTATAATATGTCATGCATAAGAGGAGATGTGAAGCTCCCCTACACACGTATATCATATAAAGAAGAGTTGTCAATCTCCTCAATTTATAATATACTCAACATGAATCTATATGTAAGAGAGATGTTAAGCTCTCCTTGCATATAGACAATACAAATCAAAAATTTTGAATTTTTTTCTTATGAGAACAAAATTTTGAAATATCTTAAAATACAATATTTTCTTTTAAGGTACCAAATGTAGAACAACCAAATTTTGAATTTTGATACCAATAATGAAATACAATGCATAAGCTTGAAGATAAATAAGATTTGAAGTAAGCTTAGCATTAACAACTTTGTGCTTAAAAATATAAGAGTCAATTTTAGCTAAAGCACAAGTACAAATCATGTATATGTATGAAAGGAGTATATTAATTGAAGTAGATACATACATATATGAAAGAACAAAATATGAGTATATACAACAAGAGTCAAATTGATACCAATTGAAAATATCCAATGATACCAATTGAAAAGTAAGCATAAGTGTATACATCATATAATCTACCATATGAAGAATTCGAACTAGTTAAATGAACTTGTTTTAAGAACTAGTACGAGATCCTTCCATCAAGGAATAAGTTAAAAAGTTTTTCATGAAAGATCGATGAAACACAAGGCACTAAAAAGCACTCTATCCATAAAGTCCATATCAAAAAGAAGTGAGTGTGATAGTGTTATGTGAAACATGGTATCATGAAAATTAGCAATAAAACTCAATATTCCTTAAAATCATAAATTTTGAAAATACGAAAGTCATCACAAATTTTAATATATGAAAATCATCAAAATTATATTTCATAGCATATGTATGTTTTGACAAGACATTAAGTATACATACATATCCCCAAAATACAATTGAGTCCTCATAAATAGATTTGCATGAAAAGCAAATGACTCAAAGGTTATCCATGTATATTTTAATGTTTTGGCAAAAGAAACTTATACATGAAATGAAATCACATGATCAAAACATAAATCCATTGGGAATACAAGTTTAAGAATGTAATGATCATCAACACAAGGCTATACTAGTACATCTAATAGGCACAAATAAGCATTCAACCCAATCATATATAGATTTATTTGTGGTCCATAAGGTGTACAAGTATAAATCCAAGTATTGACAAATACTAACATCCAAACTAATATTCAATACAATGAAGCATCAAAATTTTGAAATCACAAAAGAATTTATCCATAAAAATAGGATCATGTGCAATACTTGAAGAATAGATAACTAGTTTAAATGAATTTTTGACAAACTAGTTAAAGATCCTTCATAAATAAAAAATCATATATTTTTCATGAATAATACTAAATACATAAAAGTTCAAGCACTCATATTCCATAAAGCTCTAAATTTATATTTTCTTAAAGATAGAGTGTTCAAAGGTTATGTAAATAGTATCTACATGAAAATAGTCATTGAAGCCCAAATCAAATCACGACTAAAATTTTATTTAACAACACACAAAAATCATTTGTATCAAAACAAATCAAAAAAAAAATTACATGGTATATGTATGAATTATACAAATCCAACAATATGCATACATATCCCAAATATTAAAAGAGTCTATTAAATGTTTGCATGAAGGCAAGAGACTCACGGGTATACATGTATATTTATTAGATTTGAATTAAACATGCATATACATGAAGTAAATCACTAAAATAGGTAAAACATGTATAAAAGAGAATCATCAAAACTAGTCTTATACATATGCATAAAGTGGATACAAATGAGCATGAAGTTCAATCATATATATGAGTCAATTGTATTTCACTATACATCTATGTATGAATACAAGTTTTGAAATATTCTACATCTAAGCATGTAAATACCACATGAAGCACAAATCAAACAAAATCATGAACATGCTATGAATGTATGAAATAAGTAAAAGCATGTATATAAAAATAGGAGTTAAGAAATTGTTACCAACTTCAAAGCTCCAAGCATGGTGGTCTTTTCCACCAAATTTCCTTGATAGCAATGCATCTACAAGAGTGTCCATCATATCCATTGCATTCACTACCAAGGCACCAATCCTCTCACGTTTTGTGAGAGCCCTCACCTACATCAAAATCAAAAGGTGGGGGTTTTGGTACCCATGTTTTCTTGGGTCCTTTGGGGTTAGCATTGTTGTAAGGAACCAAAATTTATTATACTTAGCAAAATATAAATATGGTTTCTTATCAAAACAATATCTTGCTAGATGGCCTTTGCGGTCACAATGTGTACAAACGTACACCTTAGCATGATGCTTATGAGTGTGATTGTGATCGTGATGAGTGTGATTGTGATCGTGATGTGCACCATAAGCATGAGCATGATGAGTATGTGCATGAGCATGGGGAACTTGTTTCTTTTGAAACAAAGATTCCAACTTAGAATGATTGAATGCACATGTGCTCAAATTAGAGCTCAAATTATTTATCTTATTTTTCAAATTATTAATCTCACTAGTGGAGGCATGTAAAGCATGGTGAGATGAAGAACCATTTTTCTTTTTCTTTTTAGAAACAAAATCCTTTTCTTTTTCAACAAATTTTCTTTTCAAGGATTTATTTTCTTGCAAATATCTTCTTTTTGTTTTTCAACCAAATCAATCTTTCCTTCAAAGTATTGTTTCCTTCACATAAAATACTCAATTTTGAAAATAAGGAAACATTCTCATTTTTCAAATCTTCTTTTTCTTTTTCTAAACATGCAAGTTTTTCTTTAAAAGAATTATTTTCTTCATGCATGCAATCAATGTTCTTTTTCAAATTCTTGTTCTCTTTTTCTAACATGCAATGTTATCTTTACATGAATCATGATCTACATGCATGCTAGCAATATCCTTTTTCAAATTTTTAATTTCTTTCTTTTTCATGTCATATTTTTCAAGCAATAATTGGCAAAATGTATTAAGCTCATCATATGACATAACATTATCATCCTCGGATTCGGAAATTACCTCAAGGGGGTCATCCCCTTGGACCATGTAGCACTTGTTGGAGGTGTCGCTTCCAACATCCGAATCGCTCCCCGCATAGTATTGTTCATTTCGCCAAGGGAGATGAGGGTGTTCCATACTACAAAAGCCATATCAATATTAGCAACCCTACATAAATAATCATCATTTAGGGTGCTCTTAAAGCATGTAGGGCTTTTGTATTAGCCTCAAGATTCTTACCATCTATACAATAAGCATTATTAGTAGTGGCAAGATATACATTATAACCTAGGGCTTTGAGGAATAATGACATCTTAACTTTCCAAATGTGGATGTTAAGAATATCAAAGGTGGGTGGTGACATAAAATCCATGGTGAGGTGTGTGTGTACAACAAATATTGTGATTAGCCCAAATGTAGGATCTTTAACTCTTAGGTTGTTAGACCCTTATCAAGAGCACTAGCTCTGATACCAATTGTAAGTTCACCTAGAGGGGGGGGGTGAATAGGTGATGGCTAATCTAATGGTCACTTATGAACAAATAATGCGGAATTAAAACTAAGTAGACCAAATTAAACTTCTTTTAATTAAACACTTATGTAAACTCAAGAGTGTTGCCGAATTCCCCTTGCGAGGCTCTGGACAAGCTCCTCTAGATTCCCCTTGAATGGGTTGAGGTGCCGCGTTGGATCTCTTGGTTGAATACTAGTGTTAACAACAATCCCACGCAATATATATCAATTAAGCACAAGGGTATATATCATGCATATATAAGATGAACACAATGAAAGTAATGCAAGATATAAAAGAGACAAAGAGAGAGAGAGGGATAGAGTAAGCAATCGCAAACACAAAGGGTTTGTTTCGAGGTTCGAGCACACTTGCTCTACATCCCCGCCTTCGACACACGAAGGATTTCCACTATGCAAGATCCCACCGGATCTCTCCTCGGTGCCGCACACCTACAAACCCTCGGACTCCCAAAGTCCCTTACACACCAATAGCCCACCGGCTCGTCGAGGACGCACCTCGCACTACAAGTTCGCACCCGAACTCAATCACCAACAACAACGAGCACACTTGCCCGTTTCCTCAAATTACAAAGAAAAGATCTCTTTGATGATCACAACACTTGATCACCTAAAGAGCACTCTCACTACAACACACCTATAAGAATATCTAGCAATGGAAAGCTCAAGTGTGTGGTGAGAAAATGAAGGAAAGAAAGCAATGGAGGAAAAACTCAAGAAATCACTTAAAACACTCTCTTGATAAAAACTCTTCCTTTTGATTGGAAGTATTTGCACTAAAATCTTGTGGAGAAACTCTTCTAAAAGTATCTGAAAAACTGCTCAAGAAGTCTCCTAAATGTTCTATCTAAAACAGATGACAAAAACCTTTTTATAGGCTGCCCAGAAAAAGAGCCGTTGGGGTTCTGTCAGAGCTGGCGGTCGACCTCCGGTCGACCGGCCAACGGTCATTTTTCTGACCGTTGCAGCCACCGGTCGACTGGTGAGTCGACCGCTCTTCTGGAATGAACTGTCGGTCGACCGGTCCGGTCGACTGGCAATTTCCAGAGAGCAACAGGTTTGGGTCGGTCGAGTATCGGTCGACTCCGGTCGACTGATACGCACATGCACAAAATTGTGCATGTCGGTCGAGTGCCGGTCGACTGCCGGTCGACCGGTCACTGAGAAATTCTGAAAAATCAGAACTTCCAGGACCTGGACAAAATGGATTCTGGTTTAGGGTCTTGGATAAAATGTTTTGGTCTAGAAAGATCATAGAGTATGAGCAGTGTCACACTACTATCAAGGTAAAATACTTGGTAAAAATTCTTTTGATAAAAACCTAATTTTCCATGAAATGTTTTTCCAAACCTTTATCAAATACAAAACACAAGATATTTGAGTCCATTTAAAAGCATGGTGTGTATGGATATGATCCACTACACAATCAATATGGAATATCTATGTTTTTGACATAAAGCTCTAATCATGATTTGGTTTAAAGATATGAACTATGAAATACCAAAAATCTAAAAATAGTATTTTGTCATAATGAAAATCTTTTCTATTCTAGAAAATCTTTTATAAAAAACATTAAATCAAGAGTTCTATCAAGAGTGTGTGTGTGTGATATAACTTGAGCAATCCACCAACTATCTATCCTTTACATTTTTACTAAAACAAAAAGTACAAATTCTATACCTAGACACAAGTCTTCATCTTCTTGAAGTCTTCACTTGAAGGCTTCTCATCTTCTTGACTTGGTCCAAGCTTGATCCAAAAACTCCTTGGATCACCACATGCAAGCTCCAAATCTTGTTCTTTTATCCTTTGTTGAGCTATGCACCTACTAAGATCTTGATCATGAATCTGTCACTAATTAAACACAAGATCATTAGTAACTATAACTACATGAGTTGATCATCATCAAAACTAGGGTGAAGGGCCTTTGGGCCAACAGAGTTTCGTTCTGTCTTTAGAGATCCGAGCGTTATAGTATGCATCATTTCTTAACTCTTCTAGCTCGAAAATCTCCAATTTTCTCAAGTCACCGGCTTTGTCTAAGTCAAAGTTCAACTATTTTATTACCCACATAGCACGGTGCTCTAACTCCACAGGCAAATGACAGGACTTTCCAATATAACTCGATATAGAGACATACCGAGGACAGTCTTGTAGGCAGTCCGATATGCCCATAAGGCATCAACGAGTTTGATGGACCAGTCCTTACGATTTTGTCCTACAGTTTTCTCCTGTATCAGTTTAATTTGTCTGTTAGTGACTTTCACTTGCCCGTTCGTCTGAAGATGACAGGCCATGGATAATTTATGAGAGATAGAGTACTTCCGCATTAGGGCTTCAAAAGCCTGGTTGCAAAAATGACACCCGTTGTCACTAATTATCGCACGGGGGACTTCGAAGCATGATATGATATTTTCACGTAAGAATTTAATTACCACATTCTCAACGCCCTTTTTATCTTTGATCTCCAAGTCAAACACTTGCAAAAAAAGTATCCATCGGATCAGTCTAGCTTTTGCATCCTTCTTTTGTATCAAGTATCTTAGGGCGGAGTGATTGGTGAAAATCGTTGTCCTAGACCCTAGTAGGTATTGCGAAACTTCTCCAACGCAAACACAGCTGCTAAAATTCTTTTTCAGTTGTTGTGTAATTTAGTTGGGCGTCGTTGAGCGTCCTACTAGCAAAATAAATTACGTGTTGCCTATTATCAAGACGTTGTCCTAGAATAGCGCCTATGGCATAATCGGAGGCGTCACACATAATTTCAAATGGTCTAGTCCAATCAGGCACTGAGATTATGGCACCGAGATAAGTTTTTGCTTTAACTCCTCCCAAGCTGTAGACATTTTTAATCAAAATCGAAAAGCACATCTTTTCCTAAGAGATTAGTTAAAGGTCTAGAAATTTTACTAAACTCCTTAATAAATCTTCTATAGAAGCCAGCGTGCCCTAGAAATGATCGAATGTCTTTCAGGCATTTGGCTCTGGGATCTTCGCTATCACTTTCACTTTTGATCTATCAACTTCAATTCCTCTGTTCGAAACTTCATGCCCCAGAACGATTCTGTGCTTGACCATAAAATGACACCTTTTCTAGTTCAGTGTCAAGTTTTTCTCTATGCATCGTTGTAAAACCAGCTTCAGATGATGCAAGCACTGGTTAAAGGAATCACCATATATTGAGAAGTCATCCACGAAAATTTTCAAAAATCTTTCCACCATGTCAGAGAAGAGACTAAGCATGCAACGTTGGAATGTTGCGGGAGCATTGCATAAGCCGAAGGGCATTCTTTGGTATGCAAATGTTCCAAAGGGACAGGTGAAAGTAGTCTTGTCTTGGTCCTTAGGAGCGATAGGGATTTGATTGTAACCTGAATATCCATCCATGAAACAAAATATTCATGTCCCGCTAGTCTCTCGAGCATTTGGTCTATGAACGGAAGAGGGAAGTGGTCTTTACATGTGGCAGCGTTCAATTTCGTTAATCAATACAGACTCAAATCTTCATTAGAAGACGAGTCTGTACTAATTCCTTCTTATCATTTTCTACCACGGTAAAGCCTGCCTTTTTAGCACAGCGTCGACGGGACTAACCCATTGGCGATCTAATATGGGATAAATAATCTTATTGTCTAGTAATTTTAGAATTCCAGCTCGGACAACCTCCTGCATGATTGGGTTGAGTCTACGCTGTGGGTCGCGTTTTGGCTTTGCATCTTCCGTTAATGAATCTGGTGTTGCACAATGGATGGACTGATCCCATTTATATCAGCCATAGTCCAACCAATGGCTTCTCTATTTTCTCTCAACACCACAAGAAGATCCTCTTCCTGTTGTTCCGTAAGATGGGATGCTATTATTACGGGAACGCTTCCTTTTCACCTAAGTACTGGTACTTGAGATGACTAGAAAGAGCTTTAAGCTCGGAAGAGGAAACGTGATCTATCAATGGTTGGTCTTCTTGTAGGGGATGATAGGGGTTGCATTTGTTGCCTACTCCACCGTTGATTCGATTATTTGGTCAAGATTGAAGTCATCAGACTCCAATTCAAATTCTCCTTCAGACTTGTATTCAATCTCCTTGTCATGCTCACTTGTTAAACCTTCAATTAGGTTCACTTCAAACGACTGATCATCCAAGTCTCGAGGTTGTTTCCCCAGGTAGAAAACATTTATCTCTTTCGTCATATCTCCAAAGTCAGACGCATCGACCCATTCCTACAGTTTATTATTGCATTTGTGGTGGCTAGGAAGGGTCATCCTAAAATGACAGGGGTCTGTGGTTTCGGATTGTGTATGAGTTGTGTCTCTAAAATGATGAAATCCACGGGGTAAATGAATTTCCCGACTCTTATGAGAACGTCTGTAATCTCCCCTTTGGGAATCTTACAGATTGGTCAGCCAATTGTATAGTAACTCTGGTTGGACGAAGGTCGCCCGGCCTGAGTTACTGATACACAGAAAAGGGAAGTAGATTGATGCTGGCTCTTAGATCAAGTAAGGCCCTGTTTATTGTGGTCTGTCCTATAATACAGGAAATGGTTGGACTACTGGGGTCTTTGTATTTCACAAGAATGGGCTCGGTGAGCAACTCACTTATGTTTGATGCAAGGAAGATCTTCTTTGGAACATTTATTTTTCTCTTCTTGGTGCACATATCTTTTAGGAATTTTGTATATGATGGAACTTGTTGTATGGCATCAAGAAGGGGCACAGTGATCTGAACCTGTTTGAACATTTCCCTATTCTTCTCCATTTAAGCAGTAGTCTTGTTATTTGCTAGCTTATTAGGGAATGGTACAATAGGTTTGTAGGGTTGCTCATCTGTTTTGTCTTTATTATTGGACTTGGAGGTTGACGGTTGTGAACTTGAAGATGGATCATTTTGAGTTGATGGTATAATTACTGGAGAATTTGGCACTGATATATTAGGAACAGAATGACTAGAAACCTTATTGTAAATTTATTTTCCAGATCTCAGGATATTAACAACGTTGCATTGACTTGGACCTATATCTTCAGCTTCATGAATCGGAAAGGGTTCTTAGGATTTGGCAATGGCTGACTTGGTAGTGTTCCCTTTTGTCTTTCATTTAATGAGTTAGCCAGCTGACCTATTTGAACATCTAACCTATCGATAGCTTGATGGTGGTTGTTCATCATTGAGGCCTGGGTTTTGGATAAGGTTTCAATCATTGTTTCCAAATCTGACAATTTTTTATCTGGATGACTCTGTTATTATTGTTGCTGATATGTGGGATGGAAGTTATGTTGGTAATTGGTTTGAAAGTTTGGTTGACCTTGGTGGAAACTGGGTTGATGAGACTGAGAAGGGTATTGATGTAGGAATTGTTGCCTTCGTTGCTCATGACCAGACTGACTCAATGAGAAATTTGGATGGTTCCTCCATCCTAGGTTGTATGTTTGGAGTATGGATTGTAGTTAAGTCTGGCATATGCTGCATTCATGTTTTCAGGATACATTTGAGCTTGGTAGACAGGACACTCCTCGAACAGATGGTTGAGAGCATGGCAGTAGGTACAACCTGGATAAATCACTGGTGTTAGGTTGACCTGATTTACTGAATTAGGTTTTCTAGCCTCTAGCAGTTCTAACCTCTTCATCAATTGTGTTATTTTTGCCTCGGCAGCTATAGAGGATTCGATTGAATGTATACCGGTTCTAGAAGAGGTGGGGTTAGTTTTCTCGGGGCAAGACTCCCACTGAATCATTTTTTATGCTAAAGCTTCAAAGAGGTCCCAACCCTGGTTCTCATCTTTCTTCAAAAATTTTCCTTGACACATAGTCTCAAGGAGTGTCTTAGTTTGGTAGTCTAGTCCGTCATAGAGAATTTGGCACTGCCGCCACTTCTCTATTCCGTGAAGAGGACATTGGGCTAGTAGATCCTTAAACCGTTCAAAATACTTCCAAAAAGGTTCACTTGTTTCCTGCTTAAACTACATTATGTTTTTGCTGATGAGGGTCGTTTTATGATGGGATAGAACTTCTAAGAAAGACTTTGACAAAATCATCCCATGACGAGATAGAACTACCAGGCAGATTATATGCCACTCCTTGGCTATGTCCTTAAGTGCGAAGGGAATGAATCTCAATCAACAGCATCTTCCCCCAGTTGAAAATTCTCATCATTAAACACACTTCTTCAAACTTACGAATGAAGAAATATGCGTCCTCGAATTCTGAGCCATGAAACCGAGGGAGTGTGTTAATGAACTGAGGCTTAAGCTTAAAATTGTTTCCATTTGTCTCAGGTAGAAGAATGCATGAAGGAAGTGAAGTGCAAATTGGGTAGAACTTGTCTTGGAGAGAAGTAGGGTTTGTCATGATTGGGATTGTGTCAGGAAGTGGTGCATGTGTAGAAGTCCTAACAAGTCTTGATGAAATTGGATCCCGGTACCACTCTTGCATGCACAATCACAGACAACGTTCACCAAGCAAACAAGCAAAAGAGAAAATAACAAACAAAAATAAAGAAAAACAATCACAAGCTATCTAGGATCCCTGAGACGACTCCTAACTGGTCGATAAACCGAAGAAGGTTGTTGCTCGAGTCAGACCACAGCTAATCAGCCAGGTAGGGGCAAAATATGGTGGGAGGTATGTGCGTAAGCAACGGCCTTAATTACGCCAAACCACGGTATCTTCAAGGCTTAACCTCTTAATCCTCAACCTTAGATACTGATTGACTGGAGTATGAATCAAAAAACATTTCCAACAACGGCTAATCTCTTATCGAGTCCGGATGTCCCTAGGGGCCAACGTCTATCAATTTTTATTTAAAAGTTTGGGATTGTGAGTGCTTGGAATGTTATTTTTGAGCTAAGAAAGGTGATTAAATCCCCACCTTTTCTTGTTTATTGGGTAGTGCCCTTAAAGTCAATTTGTGCAAGTGTACAGTATATGCAAACAAGATTCACTCAAAGCGATATAAATCAATCAAGAGATGAGTCCTATTCTATATGCTATGCGAACATACCTTGCTCCAGTACTCTTCAACAGTAAAGTAAATGAATTGAAACGACACGTGCATAAAATGCAAATATCTAATCAATTTTTAAACTTTTCAACAAATGTTCTACTGTTGGTTTATCAGCAGGCTCCTGTGATGACATACAAGAAATAAAGTTTGCAGCAAGCTATATTTTTGCAGAGCAAGCAGTCCTGCAAAAAAGATTGTGAGTAGTGAACTCCTCCTTGCCGCGGATCCGCGGCCAGAGCCGAGAAAACGCGGCAATTCAGAGGGTATTTGGTCTCTGCTTTTTAGAGCAGAGGCCCAAGACTACTTATATATTACTGCAAATCTTGTTTCCTGTTTCCCCAACCTGTAACCTGAAACAGAGAAGAAAAATTTATTTTAGTTCAAAAACTCAATAAAAAACCTCGCCCTCCCCGGCAACAGCGTCAAAAATTTGTTCGAAAGGAGGAATTGAATTGAGCAGAGTTTAGAGTAAACCGTTCATGTTCGTATGCTGATTATCAAACTTTGAATATGTATGAAGATTTACTATACTCCTTCGAGTCACCGTTCGTAGCACAAACTATAACGGGTCGTATCCGCAGGGAGACTAGCGATGGAAGCGGTCACGGTTTTTATGTTGAAGTTTTTGGAAAGAAAAATGAAAGTTCTTCTTTGTTTAAAAATTGAAAAACAAAACAAAGCAGAAAGAGAGCGAAGAATCTTTGTAGAGGTTTTTAAAGGAAAGGAAAACGGAATGAAAGATGGAATGAAAACTGGTGGCGTTGGAAAAAGAGAACGTTTTTAGAAAAGGGTTTTGAAATACGATAGAGAGAAAGCCATGACTAACTAACATTCTACAGTACTAACTTACTACTCTCGTTGGGTGATTCATACCTCATGTTGATTCATCGGCAATAGTACATCTTGCTTTGTCAAATCGATATGTTGTCCCATATTGAGGATGTGTTCTCATCTAGGCTTGGTTAGTTGGCCTCCTTGGATCATCGGCTCCCTAAATAGATTTTCAATAATGGAACATAGGGGATCTTACTAAGGTATGCTAAACACGAATATAAGATTCATTAGTCCATCAAAGCTATAGTCAAGCTAGCATGAAATAAGAAACTTATACATTAGTTGTTAGCATACTAAAGTAATCCATCCTAATGTTCCATCAAGGCACTTGTTCAAGAGACAAGGCTCTAAGTGAGTCACACATGAATCATATGGAGAGGATATAAAGTATTCACTAAGAATTAAATATAACTCATCTTCATTAGGGATGAAAAAGACTTGTAAATTACAAGACTAGAAATAAAAACATCCAGTGATTCATATGAGTTAGTAATCACCAAAGAGTTAGTAGTTAGTAGTGTTAGAAGTTAGTTAGTCATATTAGTGAGTTAGCTAGCCATAAAAATGAAGAACAAGCAAGAATACATGGTAAAAAGTAAATACAAGAAAGTAAGAACTTGAAGGTAAAAGCAATAGAACAAGAAAAGAATTGAGGAAATGAAGCTTGAGCCCTTATATTGAGTTGTCACCTTCTTTAATTACAAAGATCTCTCACCGTCACTCTCTCTTTTCTGGATCTAGAAGGAGAAAATGAAAATTACACAAGAAGTAAAGAGACTTAAAGAAATCCTAACGATTTCCCTAAAGAAGAATGCTATTCTCTCCTCTCCTGATTATAGAGGCCCTAGGGGTCTATTTATAGCATTCAGGAGAAGATGCCATCCCACCATAGCCGTAGGATCAATCGCTTGATTAACGGCCAAAGGAGTGCCGCAGATCCGTGGCCAGGGCCGCGTTTCTGCGGCAGAATCTTGGCCGTTGTGCCAACGATTTCTCTGGCATTCTGTTATGCCTCGTGTGCCGAGCTGGAGCTTCTAAAAGGTGGAGAATATGTTTGGATCAGTCCAGTTTTGGGCTTCCTTGTTGTGGGCTTCTAAATTACTCCTTTAATTCCTTTTAAAAATCACAAGAATTGGGCCTTCTTCTCCATAAAATATTGGACCTGAATAATAAGAGAGAAAAACAATAAAAATCCCATTTTTATTATCATAAAGCATGATGAGGTGGTGTAAAAATGATGCAAAAATGAACTCCAATCAGAATCATCACGGGACTCACCGTCAACTGGGTGTCAATTTTGTCCTTTTTGAGCAGATGCTCCTTGACCTCATTGGCCTTGATTGTTGACTTGCCTCCATAAATGATAACTTCCCTAAAATGCTTATATAAAGAAGATAAAGAACACAATAATAGAAGTATTTGATTCTCATCTTCTATCTTAACCTCTTTCTTATGATAATAGAAAAAAATTCTACAATGTGAGACTTGATAGGTATACCTTCATACATGCGGAGAAGAAAGATACGCTGTTTCAGAATCAACATATTTGCCAACGACTTCTTCAGATAGTGGTCCTGAAGTCGCTCCCACAATGAGGATACTATTTTCTCTAAAGAAACTCATCCAACACTTCGTTTATCAAGTAAAACTGAATAGCCGTTAAGGCTTTCTCATCCAACTCCTGCCAAGTTTTTTTCTTCATGTCTTGAGGCTTTTTCTCCCTCCCAAGTAGTGTTTTCTTCAATCTGCTCTGGGTCAAGATGGTATTTATCCTAATCCGCCATCTGTTGAAATGATGACACCTCGAACTTCTAAATGTCGAACTTGACACAGATGTCTTCACGTTGACTTGCTCTGATACCAATTGTTGAAAAATAATCTGTTTGCTATGATACTAATTGTTGAGAATTCGAAACGCCTCCACGACTGGATCAGCTGGGACAACATAACGAAATAAATCACAGGATCTACTAGGGCAACGAGAAAAAGAAGAAGATATTCCAAAGTATATAGAAAGCCAACACACAATATAACGTGGTTCCACTGATCAACAGATCATGTGTACATCTACGAGAGAAGAGGGAGTAACTTTATTAAACACTGAGGGAGAATAATAAGAATTACTTACACCTCTCACTAAGAAGATTACAAACCCTTGATGGCCATCAAGAACAGCGAACCCTTATGGCTAAGGCTCTCTCACGAATCTCTCACTTAAATGAATTAGACTTTTAGGAATTATAAATTCATTAGATTACATTGAAGGCCACCCAAGGGGTTATTTATAGACCATAGAACTCTCCTAGTCCTAAATAAATTTCATCAATACGAACAATCATCACCTCAGAATAAAGAAAACTCGAATCCAACTCGAATCTGAAAACAGATCCAGAAAAGGAAACTGCCAAACTCGATATTAGTCGACTAGGCAAGAGTATTATTCGACTAATACTATGTATTAGTAAAGTAGGACCAAATACTAGTTGATTACTCTAAAAAATTCGAGAACCCCAACTCTCTGTTTGGCCAACCTTATTGACTATACAATGTATAAGTCGGCTAATCCATATGATTAGTCGACTGGTAATGTGCACAGCTCCTTGTGCACGCCCGTTCTTTGTTCTTGAAGTTTCGTCTACCTTCACGACGTATTCCAGTTATAATTCCTAACATATTTAAACTCTTATGTTACACCCTATTTGTATTAAAACTTTTCCATATAAATATAAAAAAATACATATACATATATGTGTGTGTGTGTGTGTGTGTGTGTGTGTGTGTAAATATGTATATTGGAAGGTAAATTCTAGGGTATCCCAGAGTTGGCCCACTATATTCAGATAAATCTGTGCAGTGAAAATTAACTTCTCTAGACTAATCCTCAAATATGTCCACTAAGTGATTCGAACTGGTGACCACTAGGGAGCAACCCAGCGGCTTATCGATTGATGTACACACACACATATTTGTGTTGCACCCTATGTGCATTAAAACCTTTCCACACATATAGACAGACTTGTGTTATTCCGGAAGGATTGAAGGCTGAATCCTTCCCATTCAAATACAACCCTACGGTATCCGAATGCAAGATCCACTCTATTGAAGTTGATCTATATTATTTGAAGTAAAAAAAAAAAAAATCAAAAATCATATATTTGGAATACTTTTTGCCCATCTATCAAGTAAGCGCAAAATGAATGGTCGAAAATAGTACATTGCTTAGATCTACATCTTTAAACATACAAATTCTCGATCCGACCATTTCATCATGATCTAGACACTTAAAACCCTCACACACTATTTTTTATTGGATTTCAATTATTCTACACGGTTGAACTAACCAACTCACTATTTCAACCGTCCATTTGCGCTTACTTGAGGATGAGCAAAAAATATTCAAAGTACATGATTTTTGATTTTTAGTTACTGGACATAATGTAAATCAACTTCAACAAAATGAATCTTGCATTCAGATGTCATATGATTGTATTTGAATGGGAAGGATTAGGCCTAGAATCCTTCCTAAAGGACACAAATCTATCTCTCTCTATATATATTCTGTCTCTATATATTTAGAGAGGTAAAATAATGAAAGCCCTAATCTAATATGTATTCAAGAAGCAGAAAAGCTACCTTAATTAAAAAAACATGGCACAATTCTAATTAAATGAATGCTCAATGTTCAAACTCTCTAGTTTTAATACAAGCGATGTAAGTCTCACGAGCTACAAGTGAGCCTAACAAGAAAAATCTAACTAATAGATAAAAGTATATTGAAATAGCTCAGTAAACAATGAATTATTGGTGCGCTTATTTTAAGTCTTAGGTCACCAGATTGGGTATTCAGATTGAGGACACAGTACCAATCGGAACCATAACTACGTGGACCTTGATATTCAAACGAGTTGTATGAATTAGGTAACATTGGTCAAAATTAATTTTGTTGCAGAATACCAAGGATTGAAATCTTGGCACTGATTGCTTTATTTTTCGTACAGCATCAGAAGTTTTGGTGTTTTCGGTAGGCTCACATTAGAGTTTGATGATTACCGGTATAGATGAGTTTAAGAAAATTAAAATTATTTAAAATTTTAAAATATAATAAAGACAACTGGTGATGTTTTTTTTAAAAATTATTTATTAAGATTAGATTATGTCTCAATTAGAAGTTTGTAACTTGTGTAATCAAATTGTTAATGCAACATGTTTTTATTGGAATAGATATGGTATTTGAATTATTATTCTAATTTACATGAATAATTAGCAAACTTAAATTGTGAGAAAATTTAATTTTAAAGGTGATCGTATTGATTATTGTACATGCTTAGCGAGCCTTTAAAAGGAGTTAAGTAACGTAATAGATTTAGTCAAATTTAATATTTAGTTGGAAACACGCACTAGTACAAAAAAGGAATTTCACGTCGCCCTTTTCACATTGGCTGACTTCGGAAACGACGTTAAAAGGGGATCAGTGGCAATTTTGAAAATAAAACGATTATACTATTATGTCAAATATTTTTTTATTATGATTCCATGTCGGTTACCAAAGATCCGATGTGGAATCTTAATATTTCACATCGGTTCTGAAAAGAACCGACATGGAAAATTCCTCTTAAAATCGAATATTTTTTCGAAACTTTAGATGTTGGTTCTTTAGAGATCCGACATAAATATTAGTATTTTAGATGTTGGTTCTTACTAGAACCGACATGTAAACTTCTTTTAACATTGGTACTTAATAGAACTGTGATGTTAAAGAGTTTTTCGAAAATTACGCCAGAATTATTATCAGTTTTCTAACCCTAGCCTCCATTGATCCCCTCTCTCATTTCTCTCCCCTCCTCCGTTGGCTTCCCTCTCCCCTCCCAGCGAACTCTCTCTCCCCCTTCTCCCCTCTCTCCCCCTCTCCTTCTCCCCCTCTACTCTAGATCCGCTCTGTCGGCCCCTCGGGATTTGTTCGCCAGCCCGTCCTCCTCTCCCTCTGCTCCAGATTCGCTCCATCGACCCCTCGAGATCCGCTTTGCTAGCCCTTCCTCCATTCTTCTGCTCCAGATTCACGCTGCCAGCCCCTTCTCCTCTCCCTCTGCTCGAGATCTGCTCCGCCAACCCCTCGCATCTTTTTACTATATAAAGGTGACCCCTTTCTCTCTAACTTCATTTCTTTGATTTCATTGCTTTTGTGTTTATGAAGTAGTTCATGGTGTTTGTGCTAGTGTATTTGGGTAAAGATTTATGGGCAAAACTAGGTTTTGGTGGGCAAAGATGGATTTTTATTGATGTGTGTGTGTGTGGTGATGATGGTGGTTGTGTGTGCTTGATGTGGATGTGTGTGGTGGAGTGGTGGTGGGGTGGGTTGTCATGCTTGATCTACGTGTGTGTGTAATGGTGGTGGTGTTGTGCCATACTTGATGTGCTTGCGCGATGTGTGTGTGTTGATAGTGTGTGTGTGTGTGTGTCATACTTGGTGTGTGTGTCATGTTTGTGTGTGGTGGCGGCGGCCGGCGGTGTGTTTGTGCGTGGTTGTGTTGGTGTTGGTAGTGATGGTTGTTGGCCCAAAGGCCCATCACTCTATTTTTAATGATGATCAACTCATGTAGTTATGTTTACTAATGATCTTGTGTTTAATTAGTGTCAGATTTATGATCAAGATCTTAGTAGGTGTGGAGCTTCAACAAAGGATTTAAGTCAAGTTTTGGAGCTAGCACCGGTTGATTCACGAGCCTATGCATCAAGACCACATCAAAAGTTGAGCTCGTTGGATCGTGTTTGGACCAAGTCAAGAAGATGAGAAGACTTCAAGGGAAGACTTCAAGATCAAGACTTGTGTCTAGGTATAAGATTTTATTTTTAGATAAAATGTAAGGATAGAATAGGGTGGATTGCTCAAGTATAATCACACACACACTCTTGATTTAGTTGTCTTTTCATAAAAGAATTTTCAGATTTAGAAAAGACTTTCATTTTGGAAAAATACTTTTTAGTTTTTGAAATTTTTATATGCATGTCTTTTATCCAAAACCATATTTAGAGCTTAATGCCAAAACATAGATATTTCATCTTAATTGTGTATTGGATCATATCCATACACGCTATGCTTTAATGAATTCAAAATATCTTGTTTTTGTATCATGAAGAAGTTTGGAAAACAAGTTTTAGAAAAATACTAGTTTTCAATTGAGCCAATATTCCAACTTATAAAAATAGTCCAAATCTTTTATAACAAGCCTTGATTTTGTGCAAGCATGTTTGTTTATCAAAGTATATTGGTAAAACTATTTTTGTAGATTTTTATATATTTTATGGAATTTTTATGTGAGCCAAAAGACCAAGTCTTAATCCCAGATTTTTCTGTTCCAGGCTTCAGCCAAGTCGACTAGTCGACCTACCAAGTCGACTAGGGCTGAAGTCGGTCGACCGGCTCGGTCGACCGACGTGCACAGACGTGCACGCCTTGACCTGGCAGATGGCCGGTCGACCGACCCAGTCGACCGGAACTAAGAGCAGTGCTCTCTGTTCTTTTTAGTCGACCGGGCGGTCGACCGGAGGCTCCAACGGTCGGATTTTTGACCGTTGGCGGTCGACCGGCCGGTCGACCGTTAGGCCTGACAGACCTCCCACCGGCTAGTTTTCTAGCCCTAGAAATTTGGGGGTTGGGCATTGTTTTTCACCAAGATTTCCAGTGGACTTTGAGTCAGTTTTTTTCACTCCATTAAAAGAGTTTTCTTCTCTAAATTGAGAGCTAATACTTCCAATCAAAAGGGAAGATTTTATCAAGAGTGTTAAAGTGATTCTTTGAGTTTTCCTCCACCATTCTCTCCTTGTTTTTCTCACACAAACACTTGAGCATCCATTGATTATTCATTCTATAGGAGTGTTGTAGTGAGAGTGCTTTAGGTGATCAAAGTGTTGTGATCACCAAAGATTTTTTCTTTGTTCTTTGAGGAGGCGGACAAGTGTGTTCGCGGTGGTTTAGAGTTCGTGTGTGAACTCTTGGTTTGAGGTGCGGCCTCGGCGAGCCAGTGAGCTTGCGTGTGTACGGGACTAGGGAGTCCGAGGATTGTAGGTGTTGCGGCACCAAGGACAGATCCATTGGGATCATGCATAGTGGAAATCCTTCGTGTGTCGAAGGCGGGGATGTAGAGCAAGTGTGCTCGAACCTCGAAACAAATTCCTTGTGTTTGCAATTGCTCACTCTCTCTCTCTCTCTCTTTGTCTCTTTTATATCTTTCATGCTATTACTTGTCTTTATTTTTACATGCTAGATATCCATTGTGCTTAATTGATATACTTGCTTGGGATTGTTTGCTAACACTTGTATTCAACCAAGAGAGCCAACGCGGCACCTCAACCCTTATCTAGGGGAATCTAGAGGAGTTTGTCCAGAGCCCTTCACGGGAAATTCGGCAACACTCTTGTGTTATACGTGGTGTTTAGTGTAAGAGTTTAATTTAGGTCATAATAGTTTTTAATTTCGCATTATTTGTCATTAAGTGACCATTAGATTAGCCATCACCTATTCACCCCCCCTCTAGGTGAACTTACAATTGGTATCAGAGCTTGGTACTCTGATTTGGGTCTTACAACCTAGAGTTAAAGATCCTCATTTTAGGCTAATCACAATATTTTGTACACACATCATGGACTTCATGTCACCACCCACTTTTGACATTCTTAACATCCAAATTTGGAAGGTTAAGATGTCCTTGTACCTCAAGGCCCTAGGCATTCATGTTTACCTTGCCATCACTAATGATTATTATTTAAATGGCAAGAATCTTGAAGCTAATGCAAAAGCCCTACATGCTTTAAAGTCAACCCTAAATGATGATTATTTATCTAGGGTTTCTAAAATTGATTCGGCTTTTGTAGCTTGGAACATCATCACCTCCTTAGCGAAAAGGATGTATATTATGCCGGGAGCGATTCGGATGTTGAAAGCGACACCTCCAACAAGTGCTATATGGTCCAAGGGATAACCCCTTGAGGTAACTACCGAATCCGAGGAGGATGATAACATGTCATATGATGAGCTCACTTCTTTTTGTCAACAATTGATTGAGAAATATGACATGATTAAGAAAGAAAATAAAAATTTGAAAAAGAATTTTGATTGCATGCTAAAAGAAAATGATTCATTTAGAACTAAGATTGCATGCTTAGAAAAAGAAATAATGTTTTGAAAAATGAAAATGTTTCCCTTATGTCTAAATTAAATGATTTGTGTGAAGGGAACACTATTTTGAAGGATAAAATTGATTTGGTTGGAAAACAAAAGGAAGTTGTTTTTCAAGAAAATAATTCTTTAAAAAGAAGATTTGTGAAAAAGAAAAAGATTTTGTTTCTAAAAAGAAAAAGAGAAATGATTCTTTATCTCATCATGCTTTACATGCCACCACTAATGAGATTAAAGTTTTGAAAATAAAATTAATAATTTGAGTTCAACTTTGAACTCTTATGCATTCAACCATACTAGATTGGAGTCAATGTTTTCAAAGAAACAAACTACACATGTTCATGCACATCATACCCATCATGCATATGCTTATGTTGCACACCATGATCATTCACACACACATAAGCATACTAAGGTATACACATGTACACATTGTGGCCGCAAAGGCCATTTAGCAAAATTTTGTTATGATAGGTTAATCATTTTAATTTTGCTAATAAAAATTTTTGGGTTCTTACAAGACTAACCCCAAAGGACCCAAGAAAATATGGGTACCAAAACCCCCACCTTGTGTATTTGATGTAGGTGAGGGCTCTCACACGACGTGAGAGGATTGGTGCCTTGGTAGTGGATGCAAATGGATATGATGGACACACTTATTGATGCATCGCTATCAAGGAGGTTTTGGTGGGACAACCACCATGATTGGAGCTTTGGAGTTGGTAACAATCTCTAAACTCCCATTTTATTTATGTTCATGTTTGTTCATTCATATATTTTGAGCATGTTCATGTTTTTCATTTGTTTTGTGCTTCATGTGGTAATATATATATTTGCACTTCATGCTCATTTGTACCCACTATATGCACATGTATAGGCTAGTATTGATGATTCTCTCATTTATACATGCTTTGCCATTTTTATGCTTTACTTCATGTATATGTATTTTTAATTCAAATCTAATAAATATACATGTTTACCCGTGAGTCTCTTGCCTTCATGCAAATACATTTGATGGACTCTTTTATGTTTGGGATATATATGGTATTGTTAGTTTTGGATAAATCATACATATACCATGAAGATTAGTGTTTTAATAAAAAATGATTTTTCATTATTAACATGTGACTTATGATCTTTTTGAGCTTAAATGACTATTTTCATAAAAATGCTATTTACATAATCTTTTAAACACTCACATCTTCATTTATTAATTCATGACTTAGTTTCATGATCATTTTGAGCTTTATAGACCATGAGTGATTAAATCTTTATGTATTTAGTTATGCTTTATGAAGAACATATGATTTATTGTATTTTGAAGGATCTTTAACTAGTTTTTCAAAAATCAATTTATACTAGTTATTTATTCTTCAAATTAGTAGTTTATGAGATATACACATGATCCTATTATTGTTTCAATTGGTGTCATTGAATCATTTCAATTGGTATCAATTTGACTCTATTTTTGTATACTCATTTTTGTTTTCTATGTATGTATGCTCTAATTTTCAATTGGTATTATCCATTCTCATACATATATATGATGTTCATGTGCTTACTTTACATTTGGTATACATCTTTAAAGCACAAAGTTAATGCTAAGCTTAATTCAAATCTTATTTTTTTTCAAGCTTATGCATTAGTTTTCAATGAGGTTGATCATTACTTTACTATTGATCACTATTTTACAATTGATCATTTTCAAAATTGTGAAATCACCTAGAGGGGGGTGAATAGGTGATATAGCTAATCTATGAACTCAATGCGGAATTTAAAAACTTAATGCAATGCACTCAAGTGCAATCAACAAGTGATGCACACACAACCAAGCCAAGCAATTATGAATGCAAAATATGAATAGTTGCAAGGCACAAAGTAAAGAGAGAGATAGAGAGAGAGAGAGAGAGTCAATGGATCAAGCGCAACACAAGATATGTTTTGAGGTTCGAGCACCCAGCTCTACATCCCCGCCTTCGACACACGAAGGATTTCTAATCCACTAGCTAGTCCACAAAGAACTCTCACAAGGAGTACCCAACTCCTCTCTTTACAACCACAACCTCCTCCTTGAGGCAAGCTTCCAACAAAACAATCACCTCACAACTTGAGGGATTAGCACAAAGCAAACAAGGATCACCTCACCACTTGAGGGATACAACCCAATAGCACAACCTCCTCAACACAATGAGGGAAAGGCACAAAGCCAAGCTAAGTTAGGGTTTATAACTTGGTGGTCTAACAAACAACCACAAACAATTTCTTTCTCCCACACAAAGATCCTATAGAAGAGATAGTAGATTTTAGCTCAAGTGTGAGAAAACCAATGGAATGGAAATCAAAATCACGAAGAAAAATCCTTGGGAAAAACTAAAACCAATATAGAAGTTCAATCAAAATCTTTTCCCAAAAACCCTTTCTTTGGTTTTCCAAACCCTAGCAAAAACTCCAAATAGATTGTTCAATATGAGTTCAAAAACTTCTTTTGATTGCTGTGAAAACACCAGGGAGTAGGGAAAAATTCGCAAAAAAATCTTAGAGAAAACAGGCTATGAATGGGGTATTTATAGACCCCAGAAAAATATAGCCGTTAGCAGCAGAAATGCCAAAAATGAACTGCCGGTCGACCGCCTCCGGTCGACCGTCCAACGGTCAAATTCTGCCCGTTGCCAGCTACCGGTCGACTGCCCGGTCGACCCAAACAAACAGAGAGCTCTGCTCTCAGACCCGGTCGGCCCTGACGGTCGACCGTCCCTGTGTCTGCAAACGCGCACAGATCTGTGCACGTCGGTCGACCGACCCGGTCGACCGACTTCATCCCAAGTCGACTTGGTCAGAAGACTAGTCGACTGGTTGAAGCCTGGAACAGAAAACTGGGTCAGAAAAACAGTTTAAAATATTTTGAAAAATCTTTTAACACTCCTAAAAATCACCAAAAATAGTTTTATCATTTGCATTGATATATAAACATGTGGTAAAAAGTTTAGCTCGAATATCAATCAATATGAACTATTTTTGTGTCTTATCATTTTTACCAAAAACAAAAACTGTATTTTCTAAAACTTGGATTTTGAATAGAAAATACGTTTTGTCCAAAACTCTTCCAAATAAAAAACATAATATTCAAAAACACTTTGAAGCATGATGCATATGGATAGAAATCCAATATACATGAAGCATATATATATATATATCATAGTTTTTGACTTTAATTCCAAAAATAAGTTTTGTTAAAACACAAAACATAAAACACATGAAATAGGTATATCAAGGTAAGTTTGTCTAAGTAGTTGAAGCATGCATGTATATAGAACAAATCTAATATACATTAAACTATGTAAACTTGTTTGATATAATATATCATGCAAACCAAGATCGGTTAAATCAAAACCGAAAACCAAAACATGAAACGTGTGTGTTGTGAACTTGAGCATATCATACTATTCTAATCTTTACAATTTGGATCTAAACACAAAACTAAACTAGGGTACCGATGTCTTCTTGTAGAGCGTAATCTCCAAGCCGACTCGATCCAAAACTCCATGATCCACCGAGCAAGTGCTATGTGTAATCTTTGACGCTCGGGCTCTTGAATCAACATGTGAAAGCTTCCAAATCATCTTATTGAAGCTAATCACCAACTAATAACTTGATTAATGATCTGAAACTAAAATCACAAGATTATTAGTACACATAACTACATGAGTTAATCATCATCAAAACTAGAGTGGAAGGCCTTTGGGCCAACAATCTCCCCCTTTTAATGATGACAAAACTCATGGAGTTATAATGCATGGATTAAAGTTAAGCTTCAAAGAAGCTCCCCCTTAGCTCATGCATAGGATAAACAACTAATAAATGGCTCTAGATACCAATGAAATTATAAAACATGAAACATGCATAGATATGCATAATACAATAAATGGCTCTAGAAACCAATGGAAGATACCAATGAAATTTTCAAAAACAACTAAACATGTTCTAGATACCAATTAGCAAAAACAAAAACATGCTCTTGATACCAATTAAACTAAACAAATAAACATGCTCTAGATACAATTAAACTCAATATATGCAAAACAAAACTTATGATCTAATGATCTCTTTTACAAGCTCTTGATACCAAAACTAAACATGTTCTTTAAGTAATGCTTTTGATACCAATTGAACTTAATATAAAAACACATTACCAATTGAACTTAATATAAAAACACATAAAACATGCATACAAACATGCATATAAACTCAAATTCTTCTCCCCTTTTTTGTCAATCATCAACAAAGGATTAAAAACAAAACAAAACTAATAAAAACATATTCTTCTCTTTAAAAAAAAAAATCAAGGGATGTTCTTCCCTTTTTGTCTAAACACAAAATGATAGCCATGAGGGGTCAAATCAAATATGATACCAATTAAAAATGGTCATGAAGTGCATCTAGATACCAATTAAAAGTGAAACTATACAATTGACAAACACAAATCTTGATACTAATGATAAGTAAACAAACTACATACCAATTGTAAATAAACAAACTTGATATCAATTGAAATTAAACATAACAAATTTTGAATTTCTAAACATAAAGTTGATACAAATTGAACTTAAACATAGATCTTAATACCAAAGTGTTTTCCATTGTGTTTGCAAAGGGGAAAACTTACAAATAAAAGTTTGAGGAGCTAAATTACAAGTATTCTCAAAAGATTACAAGTAGATCTCCTCAGAGATTCTGGGAAAATGTGCCGATAGGAGTCTGGTCAGCGCGCGACCACTTTGTCCTTTGACGATGCGAGCGATGAGATTCCCTTCTCGCCTGGTTCCGGGAATCAGAGAATAGAGGATTGGTAGAACCCTCTTGCTGCTTCTCAAAATCGCCTTCGATAAGGAATTCCTTCTCGCCTGGTTCCGGAGATTCCTTGAGAAGAAGGACGATGTTAGGGTATCAACACCCTGGATAGAGAAAGCAATTCTCTAAAAGGTCTCTGAATTCGAGAACGCACGGTGCGTTATGAAGAAGCCTCAGTCGAAGAAGCTAATTGATCGATTCTTGCGATCAGAAGGCAATTGATGGCTCCTTCCTCTGCAATCCGATGCCTCTCCCTTGTGCCCCTGACGGGCTATTTATAGGGAAAGTAAGGGTATAATCGTCCCCTTTGAAGATATAGAAACAGATTGAACCGAATCTGTTTGAATCTGGAAAGTAGCCTTGCTGCGAGGCTATAATAGCTTCCGCGGAGCTAGAAAATGGCAAGTCGGTTGATCTGTTTTGATCATTTCCATATTGTTAGGAGATTCTCCCTGATCCACTTACTCGTTTCAAGAGAGTCAAGAGATTGTGGCAATCACCTGCCATATTTGAATCCTGATTGGATTTGATTAGATTGAATCCGATCTTATCAGGAGATTTGATTGGTCAAAGGTTGACCATAGCAGGCTGATGGCGGAGCTGCCCGCTTTGAAGCTCATAGCGGAGCTAGAGGCAATTCCTGGCGAAGTCCGAAAAGAGGCTTTTCGGCGAAGCTGTCAGTTAGCTTCCTGGCGATGCTCTGGATGATGTAAGCCTCTCAAGCGAGGCTATCTCCTTGGGCTAATGTAATGCTAAATGCTAGCATTTTAGACCTGCTGAGGTCTGTTTAGAAACAATCCGGGTTCACTGTTCTGCTTGCTGGATCAGTGGAGTCCAAACCGCTTTTCTGTCCCTTGGAGGTGGGTGAAAACTGGTCTTCAGCTTGTCTGTCCCTTGTCTTTTGTAAATGTCAACAAGTTTAGACATCGTTCGGACCAATGAGAATCTTGTCTTTTTTAAGTGTCAACAAGACCCCCTTCAAAGTTTTCGAGAGTCTGCAATAGCTCAGACTTCGAAACACTTTGAACTGCTGTGATGGTGGTGTGGAGTATGAACGTCGCCATGATGGTTGAGTTCAGCTTCGCTTTCAATCCTGCTTTGGGGTGAATTTGCCGAAGAATTGCACTGGTTCGCGAGTAGCTTCGCGTCGGGGTAGCTCCGCATCTGGGCTTCCAAGAAATAAGTTCGCTTTGGAACTCCTGTTGCCTTTTCAAAGCCAACTGCCGTGGGGCGGTTACGAGGAGGATCATTCCTTCTTTTGCGCCAATCGAGAGAGATGTTCTCCGATTTGCACGTTTCCAAGGGAGGATATTCCCTTTATTCAAGGCGCCATAAATGCCTTTTATGAGGGAGACGTTTTCTTCCCTTGTACGGTTCCAATGGAAACCGTCCCTGTTATCAAGGCGCAGTAAATGCCTTGAATGTGCTCGTGCTTCCACGCTTGAGGTGGTTGCGCTCAGGCCATGGGGCCTATAAATAGGACACTTGAGGTCCTCTGAAGAGAAATGCCTTGCCTTTCTTCTCTTCTCTTGGTTGTGAGAGATACTCAGATCTCAGAATTAGTGGGAAAGCCCACTCTGGTTGTCTAACCGGCCAAGGACCAGTAAGTCTTGATCATTCAAAGACTTCACTGTTTTTAGGGAATTCATCTCCCTTAATTTAGCTTTGGCAGCTCGTTTCAAGGATTAGCTTCCCTTGTTCATCATCTTGCAATTGGCTGCTGCAGAGAAGGATCTCATCATAGCTTTCTGTGAAGCTATCATCTTGATTTGATCAGAGAAAGATCACTGTATGTTAAGTCCGCTGCACAGGCAGGACTTGGGACTTGGCTTCTTCAATAGTTGAGCCAGTCTTGCCATATTGGTGAGGTTGAGACTGTTCTTCACAAGATCAGTCTGACTTTGCCGTATAGGCGAGGCTAGGACTTGGCGTTTGCTGAGCCATCCCATGGTTGCTGTGCAGGTGGAGCTTATCCTCTGCTTAAGTCGGATTGCTTTGCCGCTGAAGAATCTGACTTAATGTTTTTGCAGCTCTTTCTGTGCTTAACTGCTAACTTGCTTCAATTTGCCTTGCAGCGAGCTATGCTTGCCAGTCTGGTGACTTGATGGAAGAAGCCATAAAATTGCCTTATGCTTCCCCGGTTGAAGCTTTACTTTTAAGCAGGAGGAACAATTCGGGGCAGCGGGTGCGCGTCCCAGAGGCTGTTGGCAGCCTCTTATCCGAGATGATTCGATCTGAGGTGAGGCTGGTTGCCGACTTTCAACTTTGGTGGCCTTCGTCGGGGACGATCCATTTCAGGGGAGTGGGCCTCACGCACGCGTCAGATCCGCGTCATCAAAACTAGTTCCCATTATATGGGATCTGACGTGTTGGCGGCGATAAGTTTTATTGCCAGGCTTCAACAAAAATGGCCTGGTAAGATCCGCCATTTTGTGGAGAAAAATGACCGTGTCCCGGTGGCAGAACTGGTTAAGCCTTGTGCAGGAGGAAGGCCTTTCGTGTCCAGTTGATCTGGTCTGGAAGCAGATAAAACCGCTTGTATGCCTTTTATGCAAATGGCCTTGCTAGGCAACTATGTGTGTTGTATGAAACACAACTTTGATGTAATATCAATGTACCCTTGCTTTTAAATCAATGAAAGTTCTTTGTCTGATCATTTGATTTTTTGCTTGCTTTTGAGAGTTTGGCCATTGCTGGGCTGAACTGTATGCAGAATTAAGGACATTGTCCTTCCTTCGAATGATCTTTGCGAGACTGGCATGTCCCGCAAATAGCAGCCTCTTTGGCGGGCTAAGGTAGACTTCCTGGCGAAGTCTTTGAAGGTTTGTGCGAAGCCCGCACTTTGCTCCTGCGCGGAGTTAACCCTTTAGTGGGGTTGAACCGTCGCACTTTGGGAAAAGCGCCTCAGGCGCTTCGGGCACTGTTTCGAATTAATTCGAAACGGCGGCATGTGCCCTTTTTTGAGGCCTTGATTTAGGCGCTGACTGGCCTATAAAAGCCTGATCGGGCTGATCATGGGAGAGATCTCCTTTTTTCAGAGAAATTTCTGTCTTTTCCTCTCCTTCTTCCTCCTTTGCTTCAGAGTACTTCGAGAACTCTTGCAGTTCTTCAATGGCGCCCAAGAGACGAGCGGGTAAGGAAGTAGCGACTTCTGCAGTGGAGGGCCCTCCTCCTCCGGTCATTGAACGACCAATCACTGGTAAGAGACTCCTTTCCCAGATTAGGGATGATGGTCTTCTCTTTTTGGAGTCGGCGCTTGGCCATTAGGACGATCGAATATGATCTGTCCTTATCAGGGAACTCGTTTCCCTTAACTTCCCTATTTTGCTTGCACCAGGGAAGTAAGAACTGAACAGTTCTTCTCTTGGGCTTCCATAAGAAGCCATTGCTTGGGCAATCTTCATCCTGTTGAGGAACAGGATATGGGTCGTGTGCCTTCAGTCATGGCCACGAAGGGTGACTGTTAACCATAACGTCCTTTTGATGACGTCAGCGCTTAGGGCTATGCCACTTCCTGCAAAGATGCAGTCTTACCTGTGAAGCGAAGCTTTTTATCAAAGCTATTATCCCCACTGTCCCTGCTTACTGGGCGAGGCTATGCCTTAGCGAATTTTTGTGTCTTCGCGTCGATTTGATTGGTGAACTAATCATAGTTCATTTTCTTTTTTTGTTTTTGCAGTTCATTACGCCTCCGGCCTCCAGAACAGTCTATTTGGCGTAACCAGTCGAACAGGAAGCCTCAGCTTGCAGTTCCTTGGGCAGGCTTCCTTGTTCAGTGAGCCGAGCCCCCTTGTACGGGATACGCTCATTCAGAGTGGTGGCCCGCAGGCCATGCGGAGCATTTTGACTACGGCTCCGTTTGAAGATATCGACCGTCAGGCTTACAAAAAGCCTGACTTCATGTTCGGGGATGCTGCACCTGATCCCGATCGCCAGCTGCAAGCCGGCGAAGGCCAGTGGGTCTTCCAGTTGGATGGCGAGAGGTTCTATCTCCCATCTACTAAGCGGCATTTCGCTTTGCCTTCCTTCGCGAGCGTGACTCAGGCTCGGAAGATGGCGTGGGGCGTGAGCCTAAATGCTGAGTCCGTCCATGTCGGGAGACTGTCGTATAAGTCCGGCTATTCAGGGGCGGGCTATCCTCGTAGCATAATAGGGCTATACCCTGGGAAGGTGGCGAGGGACCTTCCAGTAGGAGAGAATCCAGCTGCGGCGCCGACCTTTGGCACTCAGTTCTGCGAAGTTGACGGGAACTATCCCGCCACGGACTTCAGGGCTCCTGGTTGGGTCCACCCTCCTAGGTCATGGTGGGTGGAGTTGACCAATTATATCCTCAATCATTTTGAGGGGGAATTAGAGAGGTTGAACCTCTATGAGGCCGTCAGGGCGACCTGCTACGGCATTGAGATGAAGGTGGCGTGCTTCTACGCCATCCTAGAGTTGTACTGCCCGGCCTCGGGGACTTTCTTCACCCCAGTTGGTGAGTTGGGCATGGCCCTGCATGAGATGCAAGAGATCTCAGCTTTGCCCTTCGGGTCTCTTCCATATGAAGAATATTTTCCGTGCGACACGGAGTTGGCTCTCTTGGAGAAGCAAGAGCCTGCCTTGCTTGAGACATATCGGGAATTGATGTGCCACCTGCACATTTGTTCCAGTATCCACACTGGTGGTAAGGGCAGCTCGAAGAGCTTGAAGAGCTGGGGGAGCTACTTGTTCCCGGACATGACTAGTGTGCCCGAGGCAGCTCATTGCGGAGTTGCTGAAGAAGACATCTTGGCGAGGATGGAGGTGCGCGCTGAAAAGGACATCGTCGTGACCGAAGATGATGGTCCTTTCGAGAAGGGTGATGTTCTTCGGAGCTTTCACCATCAGGCCCGTCGGCCTATGTCTCGCAAGGCGTTGCTGGCTGGCTTCTTAACCATCTGGTTAAAGAAGTGTGTCGTACCTTCTTCTTCGGGTGACATTGTTCACCCAAATGTGCTGCTGCCTGCCGTCCGCTTGGTCCATGGCCACCGTCTGGGTCTCCTCCCGGCCATGGTGTGTTGTATTCAGAGGGGCCTTCGTATACTGACGGAGGCTTTCTGCAGGCCGATGGCGTCAAGGCGGGGGAAGGGTGCCGTCCTGCCTTGTGACGGACCCAATCCTAGGGTAGGTTTACCGTACACCTACTTGATGGCGTGGTTCGCCTTACACTGCCCCGGTTTGATTGGAGCTGGGGAAGATCCACCTCAGGGTGTTCAAACGGCGCTTCTCCGTCGTTTTGAAGGCTGTCTGTGGCAGAAAACTTATGTGGCCGAGGCCCGTAAGTTAGTGCGTCGCTATGACGCTTATAGCCTGTTCCGTTGCTTTCCTCGCCTGCAGGGCAGGATACAACGAGGAATTCCATGATGTGGAATCAGGTCGGTCCCCCATGAGTCGGGGTGTTTTCGAGTGGCTGGTCTGTATCCGGCCCTCGCATTTGCTGTACCGGAGTGGGGATACCTGCTACATGGAGCCCTACATCCCGAGCCGGTTCGCCCGCCAATTTGGGTATGACCAGTTGTATGTGGGCAACCCGAATCCGGACCTGGCTTTCATGGGGAGCCTCATTGATGGGGCTCGTGCTTGGCGGTTCTTTACCGCGGATGACACTGGAGCGTGGCTACGCACGCCGTCGAGGGATCCCGGCCTATGGACGACCCTGTGTTTCTGCCAATGGTATGCAGCTTCGAACTCCACGCCTCCTGGATTCAAAGTCAATAGTTCAGGTGTGAAGTTGATTTCCCATCGGCTGAGGCAGAAGGCTTCTGATAAGATGGAGGGCAAACGAGTCCGTGTTCCTGGCATAGAGGAGTTCATCGCTGTGGATGATAGCGAGGCTTCTGATGCAGAGAGCCCGTGCTTCGAGGCAGAGACAAGGCCCGATGCCCCCGAAGCTGGTGCTCGTGAAGCCGGCTCTGGTGTAGTGGGGGCAGCTCTCCCACAGCATGTGGAAGAAGTGGAGGAAGAGGACTCTGAGGTCCACTTCAAAAGGAAGCGTGGGAGTGGATCCCGTAGGAAGTCGTCGGCGAAGAAGCCCCGTCGCCAAACTCCTACCATTGTGGTGGAGGGTGAGCCCTCTGCTGCGCCTCCTTCTGCTGCTCCATTAGTGGCTGAGCCGTCGGTTGATGAACCGACTACTGGTAAGATTGGACCCATCTAATATGCCTTCAGCGCGCTTTACATGACTCATCATTTGCTTTTTGTTGCAGGAGCTGAGGCAGTTGGAGAGCAAGGGGAGCACTACGATCCCCTGTTCACTTATGGAAGTGCAGCGGGTTCCTTTGCTCGCTCGGAGGAGTCCGGAGGTGATGCGGCCGATATTGGCCCTTCGGGCGCTGGGACTTCTAAAGGAAGTCCTATGGCATCCAGCTCTGCCGGGTGGTCTGCGGAGGAATCGGCGAGTGGCCCGGCTATCCGTGTTGAGTCGGGTAAGAACTTTCCGATGGGACCCTTGGATTCTGATGCGGCTGACGATGTGACATCGGCCTTCGGTAAGACTAAGATCTCTTGGTCCTCGCCTATTTGTTGCGTCTCCTTTTTGACCTTGGTTTTGTTGCAGGCATTCGTCCCCAAGGTGCATCAGCTTCGAAAGGAGCGGAGGGTTTTCCTGAAGGGTCAAAGGGCGATATGAGCGCTTCGACCGGGGCAGACGCAGCTGTGTTAGACGCGCTGTATGGCGACCTGCCTTTTTATCAGCCCAAATCAGCGGAAGGCCCTGAGGTTGAAGAGGCGGCAGTCCCGGAGGTACCCCCACTTCCAGTCATATCAACGAGTGGGGTGCAGACTGTCTTGCCGAATACGGCATTGAGGGTGATTGTGAGCCCTACCTCCCCGACGCTGGTAGTTGAGCCTGCTGCTCAGGAGGCGGTGGCCAGTCCTACCTCCGCGGTGGCTGGCGTGCTGGTGTCGCTGAGCACTCCGCCGAGGTCTCCTTTGGCTTGCCCTGCTGCAGTCGATGTTCCCGCTTCTTCTTCTGCGGCGGTGTCGACTAGGTTGGTAGATTGCTCCGAGGTTGTCTCAAGGGTTGATGAAGCTGAGAATGACTTCATCGGTAATCTGGTTGACAGCTTCTATAATAGTTTGGAGCAGACTATCGGTCTAGTCTTGAAGGGCTCGCCTGTGCCATTTTCGAAGCTGAAGATGGTTCTCTCCCGTGGCATTGAGTGTATCCGGGACTTTGAGGGGTACCATCAAGCTACTGCTCTGGAGCTCCTGGTGGATGACCTTGAGAAGGACGTGGAGGAATGGCGCCATTTCCATCGATCCGATGCAGCGTCTTTGGCTGATGAACGGCTCGCACGTCTTGTCGCCCAGAAGCGCGAGGCTCAGCTCGCTGCTCAAGAGGCTGTTGAGGCTATCTCCTCTGACTTGAGGTCCTTGGAGGCAGAGGAAGCAGAGGTTGGGAGTGCAATTGATGCTTCCAACAGTGCTCTTCTTGACGCTGAAGATAAGATCAAGAGGGCTGAAGAGATGATCCGAAAGGCAAATCTCCTCTTGTCCAAAGCTACGCAGATGCGTCATGAAGAGTCTGCGCGGCTTAAGCAGCTCAGGGCTCGAAGTGAGGAGCTGGCGGAGCAGAAGTCATCACAGATGGCGACTTTGGCGGAGACCGAGGCTCGTCTGGCTCAGGCAGTGGACTTTGATGAGGCGGAGCTAAGATCACAGGCGCTGGCCCAGGCTGAAGATGACAGGAGGACGCGGCTAGCTTCGCTCGGAGATCGGATCCGATCTTATCATGTACGCCTATAGGCTCCTCCATGTATCCCATTCTTCTGGATTAATAGAAAAATTTTTCTTTTGTCGTCTGTTGTTTGTTTGATAATGAGGCATGGCTGTCTGTTGGTTCAGAGGTCGCAATGACATAACCAATTGAGATGTTGTCAGTCTCGAAGTCAGCCCTTTGCGGGGCTAAAAAGGGAGATACTTGCCTTTTGTAAATGTCAGCAAGCATCGAGATTGAGACTTAGCTGTCAGCTGGTTCAGAGGTCGCAATGACATAACCAATTGGGACGCCGCTAAGCTCAATGGTAGATGAGGCTTGGCTATCTGCCAGTTCAGAGGTCGCAATGACGTAACTGGTTGAGAAGCCACCAAGCTCAATCAATAGGTGATACTCGTCTTTTGTAAATGTCAACGAGTATCGAGACCTGTCTTTTGTAAATGTCAACAGGGCTCGGGATTGAGACTTAGTTGTCTACTGGTTCAGAGGTCGCAATGACGTAACCAATTGAGACACCACTAAGTTCAATGATAGATGAAACTTGGCTATCTGCCAGTTCAGAGGTCGCAATGACATAACTGGTTGAGAAGCCACCAAGCTTCGATCGATAGGTGATACTCGTCTTTTGTAAATGTCAACGAGTATCGAGACCTGTCTTTTGTAAATGTCAACAGGGCTCGGGATTGAGACTTAGCTGTCTGCTGGTTCAGAGGTCGCAATGACGTAACCAATTGAGACACCACTAAGTTCAATGATAGATGAAACTTGGCTATCTGCCAGTTCAGAGGTCGCAATGACATAACTGGTTGAGAAGCCACCAAGCTTCGATCGATAGGTGATACTCGTCTTTTGTAAATGTCAACGAGTATCGAGACCTGTCTTTTGTAAATGTCAACAGGGCTCGGGATTGAGACTTAGCTGTCTACTGGTTCAGAGGTCGCAATGACATAACCGGTTAAGACGCCACTAAGCTCAATAATGATGAAACTTGGCTATCTGCCAGTTCAGAGGTCGCAATGACATAACTGGTTGAGAAGCCACCAAGCTTCAATCAATAGGTGATACTCGTCTTTTGTAGATGTCAACGAGTATCGAGACCTGTCTTTTGTAAATGTCAACAGGGCTCGGGATTGAGACTTAGCTGTCTACTGGTTCAGAGGTCGCAATGACATAACCGGTTAAGACGCCACTAAGCTCAATAGCAATGGAGTTTGGGAATAGTCTCGTTTTCACGGGGAGAAACGAGGGAATCACTGTCATAGGTTTAGTGTTAACGTAACAGCGGAATATATGTGGTCCTACCATTCTATGGATGAGAATTGGTAAGTGATTTTGGAGGTCTCATTTTCTTGGAGAGAAACGAGGGGATTGCTGCCATAGGTTTAATGTTAACGTAACAGCGGAATATATGTGGTCCTACCATTCTATGGATGAGAATTGGTAGGTGATTCTGGAGAGGGAATCAAGTGGGAACAGGTCCCTCGGGATTTTGAGCAAACCCCCAGCTATCAATAGGTTTGATATGTTTGGAGAAAGAGAAAGGCTCTCTTTGTGCGCATTCCGGACGCGCGGATCTCGATCAGAGGTGTAATGTTAACCTGATCGAGAGCAAGATCCTTGATTAAGGATAATACTTTTTTAAGAATTTGCCATTGATCGGCATCATGAGGAGGTCGCCATCTGCAGTTGTAAGGCGGTATGCTCCGTTTGAATAGACTGTCTCTATCACAAACGGTCCTTCCCATTTAGGCTGAAATTTGCCTTTGGTCTTGTGCGTCATAATCATCGGTCGTCTGACGGCTAAGACTAAGTCTCCTTTCTGGAAGACTCTCTGTTTGACCTTCTTATTGAAGGCTTTTGACATCCGAGCTTGATATAGCTCGATGTGTTGTTGAGCTTGCAGCCGCTTCTCGTCCAGGGCTTCGAGCTCTTGAAGACGCAGGCGATCATTGTCTTCTGATGTCATCTTAGTAGTCAAGGCTACCCGCAATGATGGCACCTGGATTTCCAATGGGATGACCGCTTCGCACCCATATACCAGGGAGAAAGGCGTATTGCCTGTCGGTGTCCGAACCGTAGTCCGGTAGGCCCAAAGGCATTCACCGAGCTTTTCGTCCCAATCTCGCTTGTTCGAGGAGACAAACTTCTTGAGCAGCTTGATGATTGTCTTGTTGAATGCCTCTGCCAAGCCGTTGGCAGCAGGATTGTAAGCTGTTGAAGCCATATTCTGAATTCGGTATTTATCGCAGAACCGATAGAATCCTTGGCTTATGAATTGGGGACCATTGTCATGGATGATCCGCCTGGGGACACCAAATCGATGGATGACGTGGTGCTTGATGAAGCTAACCAGATTGGAGGTTTTAACTTCGGCCAACGGTGTGGCCTCTGCCCATTTTGAGAAGTAATCGGTTATTGCCAGGATAAACCGGTGACCTCTTGCCGAAGAGGGGCTAATTGGCCCTACGACATCGATTCCCCATGCTTCAAATGGCCATGAAGCAACAGTAGGGTGGAGCAACTCCGAAGGTTGGTGTATGAAGTCTGCATGGACCTGGCACGCCTTACACCTTCGTGCATATTGGGTAGCATCGGCCATCATGGTCGGCCAGTAGTACCCAAGTCTGTGCAGCCTGTCTTTAAGCTTTGGACCCGGCTGGTGAGCTCCGCAAATGCCATCATGTGCTTCTTTAAGCACTTCCTGTGCCTCTGAATGAGAGAGACAACGGAGGAGAACACCGTCATATGAACGACGGTAGAGTGTCTTCAAAGTGGGATCATAGTAGAAACGGAGCGACCTTCGTCTGATGGACGCTGCTTCTTTGGGATCGTCTGGAAGCAGACCGTGTAGAGCATAGTCAATGAGAGGGAAGCGCCAATCCCTCGGCTCAAGATCCATGGAGACATTATAGACTTCTTGGATCCTTAGTATGTGCTTGGAGCATACAAGATGTCGGGTTGCGACTGTGAGGTGATACTCGGTGTCGGCCGGTAAGGCTAGCGTTGTCGCTAATGCAGCGAGAGCATCCGCCTTGGTATTTTGAGATCGGGACACATGCCCAATGTAGAAGCCTTCAAATAAGCTAGCCAATTCGATGGCTGTATGATAATAAGGCACCAAGTCTTCATGACGGACTTCGTATTCGCCTTTAACCTGATTTATGATCAGCTTTGAATCGCCATAAGCTTCAAGGTAGCGTACCCCCATTCCATGGGCGAGCTGGAGGCCAATGAGCAGAGCATTGTACTCCGCTACATTATTAGAGCATGATTCTGTCAAGGAGAATGCTCTGGGAAGGATATGATCCTGTGGGGAGATAAACACAACCCCCACTCCGGCAATAATCTTTCCTTTGGGGCCCATCCGCGATGCTCCATCAAAGAACATCTGCCACACTTCCTCTACTGAGGTTGCATTAGACTCGAAGACTTCATCAGGGATGTCTTCGTGAAGCTTTGAATGTTCCGGGACTGGATGCGCAGCCAAGAACTCTGCAAGGGCTTGACCTTTAACTGCCTTCTGAGGAGTAAAGGTCATGTCGTATTGAGACAACAGAAGTGCCCATTTAGCCAATCTTGAATTCAGCGACCCTGGCTTCGTCATGAGAAGTCGTAAAGGGTTCACTCTGGAGATGACATGTATGGTTTGGCCAACCAAATAATGTCGTGTCTTCTGGACAGCGAAGACGAGAGCTAAACACTCTTTCTCAATAGGATTGTAGCGAGATTCCGCTCCTATGAGAGTCCTGCTCAGATAATAAATGGCCTGCTCATGGCCATTGTCATCCTTCTGAGCGAGGAGGGCGCCGAGGGAATAATCCAGAGCTTTTACATAAAGCAAGAATGTTTTCCCTGATGTAGGGGCCACTAAGACCGGAGGTTTTGTGAGATACCTCTTAATATCTTCATAAGCTTCTTGACAAGCTCGATCCCATATGAAGGCAGTACCCTTCTTCATGAGACGGGTGAACGGTTGGCAGCGGCCCGAAAGATTTGCTATGAATCTTCTGATGTAGGCTAATCTGCCTTGCAAGCCTCGGAGCTCTTTGAGGTTCCTTGGTGGATGCATGTCCTGGATGGCTTTGACTTTGTCTGGGTCCAGATGGATCCCTTTTGATGTGACAATGAACCCAAGGAATTTGCCACTAGACACTCCCAAGAAGGATTTTGTCGGGTTCATTTTCAGCTGATGAGCCCGCATTATGTCGAACATCGTTCTCAGATCGCGAAGATGTTCATTTTTGCTGCGGCTTTTGACGGCAATGTCGTCAACATAGCACTCCACCGTCTTTCGGAGATGGTCGCGGAAGATCATGCTCATCGCCCGTTGGTAGGTTGCTCCGGCGTTCTTCAGTCCGAAGGGCATTACAGTGTAGCAATATACCCCCAGTGGGTTCGGAAAGAAGTATGCTTCTCGTCATCGGGATACATCTTGATCTGGTTGTACCCTGAGAAGCCGTCCATGAAAGACATCCTCTCGAACCCGCATGTGTTGTCGATCATGACATCGGTGATCGGCAGTGGGAATTCATCTTTGGGACAGGCCGTATTGAGATCACGGTAGTCGATGCAGATTCGTATTTTCCCATTTTTCTTGAGGACGGGGACTATGTTAGCCACCCAATCTGGATGTTGTTCCTCCCGGATGAAGCCACAAGCAATGAGCTTATGAACTTCGGCTTCAATAGCCTCCATGATGTTTGGGCGGAACCGACGTTGTTGCTGCTTGACTGGCTTAACGTCGGGCTTGATGTTTAGACGGTGCATAGCGACCTGTGGATCAAGTCCAGGCATGTCTTCATAGCTCCAGGCGAAGACATCTATATACTCTTTTACGAGCATTATCAATTCTTCCTTTTCGATAAGTGATAAGCTTTCACTTATGAAAATAGGCTTAGGGTGATCTTGACTGCCTAAGTTGACTTGGATCACCTTGTCTTCGGTAGGTGGCTCGCGTAGCTCAAACCGCTTTTCCCATTGAAAGCTCAATTGCTGGGCCCATGATTCCTCATTGGCAACCTCTGCGGGTTCCAACTGACTGCTTGAAGTCATGAGGCTTTCGAACATTCCTCCTATGCTGACATCAGAGTCCCATTCGGAGGATGAGGTCGACTGTGATGGGATCGATCCGTCGCCTTTGACCGGAACTGTTGTTGATGATGTGGGTGTAACATACCCTAACCCCCTGCGTGTACTATCATAGTAATTTGCAGGTTTTCCTCTTGGGACGGAGTTACGCATCAAGCCGCGTCTTCCTTTTCCGAAGTTTAGGCCCGCTCCCTGCTTCAGGTTGTAGCCCATCTTTTTCATAATATGGCGCGCTGATGGCGCGTAATGGAAGAATTGTGGAACTTCTGAGTCCGAGCTTGAGTCTGTAGTTGAGAATCTCCCTGGCCGGGCTCTGCCGAAGATTATTGGCGACTGACCTTGCTTGGACGGAGGGACTACCAGCGTGGCCCCTTCTATAACCTCCACAGATGTAGTGGCCGAACTTGGCTCATGTACGGGCATGCGAAGAGGGTCATCCATAATGGATTTAATCGACTCGATGCTCGCAGGATAATCAAAAGAAATATTATCATTAATTATCCATTCGCCTTCCTCATCAGAAGGGATCTCACATCGGGGATCATTAAAGCATGCTACAATTGGCTCGCCAATCAGAATGGCCGGCGTGCCTGTTTCAGATTCCGAATCTGCCTCATTGCCACTTTCATCATCGTCTGGCAATGGTTCTCCCGGCGTTCCACTAGCCTCTTGATATAGGAGGGCATCAGTGAAGTAGTTTTCCACCCCTTAAAGGGTTGCTTTTCAGCGAAGACAGTTCGTACTGTCGCATCATCCTCAACATACTTGAAGCACTGATGGAGAGTGGACGGAACGATCCAGTTGGCATGGATCCAAGGTCGTCCTAGTAGCAGGTTGTATGATGTGTCAGCATCAATGACATAGCACGTCACCTCTGACTTCAGGCTTCCGATTCTGCAGCGGAGCCGAATCTTTCCAAGCGGATGGCTGCTCCCGGCGTTGAAACCATATATTGTAGTGGTGGTTGCAGACAACCTGTACAGCGGTATGCCGAGGAAGTAGAGGAGCCTTTTGGGGATGATGCTGAGAGCAGACCCCGGATCGACTTGTACTCTTTCAATGCAGGTTGAACCGATATATCCGGTATAGTACAGGGGTCGATCATGCTTGTTGTCTTTGAGAAGCATATCTTCCGCCGTGAAGGTAATGGCAGGTACCTTTGACTGTGCGTGATGGCACTCTGAGCAGGAAGGCTGCATCTCATCACCAGGGATCTCAGGCATGCATGTCAGAAAGGACTCTGAGTTGGCTAGCGCATCTCTGAGCGCCTCTCTCGTCTCTTTAGAGAGACGAAGAAGCTCGTGTATTGTGATACGAGCCGGGATATTGGCTAAGTGGGCCAATATATCAAAGCGAAAGGGCGTGGCTAACCCTTGGCCTGGCGGTTTCTTCAACACATGGTCGAATCGCACCTCCTTAGGCTTCTCCTTCCCTTTGGCTGGAATTGGAGTGGATGTCGGCATTGGTACTGATGTCGTTAGCTGCCGTATCTCGTCAGTAGGCTTGTCATATTGCCTTAGGTATGACTTTCCAGACCGGGTGCCCGTCTGTTGAGGCGCATCTGCCTGCGCCGCACAGGCATGCTTTTCTTCTTCAGAATCGCTGAGGGAAGCCGAAGTAAGATTACCATCGTCTGGTAGGACAGAGATGACATTGCAGGATTTGCCCTTTCTGCTGGAGTCCTTCGACGTCTGCTGTACGTCTTGGATGAGGTCGGGGTGTATCCACATAACTTCCCCTGTCTCCAATGTCAAAGGGACGAGACCCTTATTGTTTTGAGTCGTGGCTGGAGGATGCTTGATTTCCAACCGTGGCGCCGGGGCTGAGTAGGTCTCGCCAGGAACCATGACCTTCTGGGCAGTGCCGAACTCAAGAGTCACCATATTGGCAGTGACTTTCTTCTGTTCCGTCTTCAGTGTGAGGACTCCGGCGTCGACCAAGGCTTGAATTCTATCCTTAAGAACATAGCACTTGTCGGTAGGATGGTGGATCATCCTGTGGTAGAGGCAGTATTTAGGGTCATTTGTGCGCCCTACCTCATTAGGACGCCGAGCATCTGGCAGCTTCATCTTATTCCCTTTATGGAGCAGATGGAATATTGTGACCACCTGGTCATCTCTGAAGGAGTACTGCTTCGGAGGAAACTTGGGCTCTTGGCTGTTGACGCCGCTCTTCTTGGCCTTTGGCTGTGTGTCCCCGGTCAGCTCGACGGACATAATTTCCTTCCCTTTAGCTTGGGAAGACTGCGGGAGATCGCTACGCCCTTTGTTGTTCGTGCCCCATTTGCTCCTAGGGGCGGATGGCTCGAACTTCTTAGCCGATTTCTCGGCTATCTCGGCTTGTTCGACCAATTCCTTCCAAGTATGGGCCTTGACAGCCCCCATGCGAACTTCTACTTGATCCAAGAAGTTGTGTCTGCATGTTTGTAAAAGCATGGGTAAAGGCATCCCTGCTGGGCACATCAGAGATAGATTTCTGAACCGCTCAATGTATTCACGGACAGATTCGCCTTTCCTCTGCACAGTGGAAAGGAGCTTATCCATGGTCACTTCGGTATCGTCCTCATAGAAGCGAGAGAGGAACCGGGTTTCCAGGTCGATCCAGGAATTGATAGAGCCCGGGGAAGACTGCGAAACCAGTCAAACGCCACCCCTTTCAAGGTGCCGATGAACAACCTAGCCATGATGGCGTCGTTGTTTAGAACATTACCGGTCTGAGACCGGAAATAGTAGATGTGCTGATTGGGCGAGCTCTTACCATCATACGTGTGCAACGTTGGTGGTTTGAACTTCGGCGGATATGGCACCGAATCCCATTCCAGTGGGTAAGGGCGGACTACCCCCACTTTCTTCAATTCATCCTTTTGCGCCAGGGATGAAATTTGAGCTTGAAGGCCTTTAAGGACTTCGGCATCCAGGGAAGAGCCTCCCTTGGATCTCTCCGTCTTGGGCGGATCATTGCTGAGATCCCCCTCCTCGTCATGATTACTTCCGGTATCATCATTCCGGTTGCTGAGGAGTTGAGCTAGCATCTGCTGGATATTGTCCAGGGCCTCTTGCTGAGTTCTAGAGGTCTGCTCCTGAGCCTCCAAACGCCGACGAAGGTCGTCATTGGCGTTATCGGCCATATTAACCGATGCTTTGTCGGTTTGCACAGAACTGACTGTTGCTGAAGAGGCATACCCGCTGTCTTCATCTTCTCCGTCAGACGATTGGGGTGATCGCCCGGACTGTGGCGGGATCAGGACCTTTGAGGAAGAAGGCTGTTCATAATTATAGGGTATCGCTACCCTGGATCTGGTGTTTCGGAAAACACCTTCTTCGCGCACCAAGACTTCACCTAAGCCTGGGCAATAATCTGGATCTGGGGAGCCGAAAGGGGTATCTTCGGATGTATGACCTCCTCTGCGCGGCTCTCGCCCCCTTCCGGTCATGTTGACGGATGCAGAGGCTGGATCTGGCGAGCCACTCCTTCTGAGATGCTTCATTGGGATGCGCGCAGACAGTCGATCAAAGACTGATCGCCGATATGGAGAGGTGGCAAGGGTTGGTCGTAACCGACACTGCATAGAATGGACCATCACCAACTGGCATCCACTTCGTCGACAACAGGAGGAAGTAGTCTGGAAATGCTTCAATCTCCGCTTGTCCGCCAAGAATTCTCGCAGGTCGGCCCCGTAGGGGCCTGAACAATCTGGTATATGGGACAACGCATCGTTCCCCTTATTCCTGCGGAAAGGATTAGCACCGTATAGTGCTCTGGTTTTAGCCTCGCGGCTGTAAACCCGATGAGTACGCCGAGGTACAATAGCCTTGCTTGCGAGGACAAGGCTAGCAGTAGGCGTCGCTGCACTAGGAGACGGTATGATTGCCGTCTTGACTTTATGGTTGGCAGCATTGTTGGCACAGGCGGGCATCTTGCCTTTTTCTTCATAAGAGGGGCGCGGCTTTGGCGAGGCTACGCCTGAAGCTTCAGCAGAGGACTTCTGTTTAGGCTTCCATACCCGCTTTGACAGAGGATGCGTAGGTTCGCAAGGAACCTGAATAGCCACAAGCGGGGCTGTGGGGTGCTGGCAGGATTCTGCCTCTGGTCTCTGATTTGAAACCTTGGCCATAAAGACCTTCTTGTGCTTCCGCGCTCGAAGCATCAAGCCACCCCCAGAGAGGACTTCTTCAAATCTTCTTTGATCGATCTGGATAACCAGGTTCTCAAAAGTGCAGGATCTGGGCTGCGGGCATGTTTCCTTGTTGCGCCAGAGAACTGCGGCAGGTTTGCAGAGAACTTTTTCCGTCTCCGCAGAGACTTTGCTTGAAGATTTAGCCAGAGAAGATCTGGCTGCACCGGCTTTTCTGAATTCAGAGATAGACCCGAAGGTCTGTTCGTCGCATTGCGACACTTGATTCTCAGCAGAGGAGAATACAGTCCCCAGCGGAGTCGCCATCTTGTTTTCCATTGTGTTTGCAAAGGGGAAAACTTACAAATAAAAGTTTGAGGAGCTAAATTACAAGTATTCTCAAAAGATTACAAGTAGATCTCCTCAGAGATTCTGGGAAAATGTGCCGATAGGAGTCTGGTCAGCGCGCGACCACTTTGTCCCTTTGACGATGCGAGCGATGAGATTCCCTTCTCGCCTGGTTCCGGGAATCAGAGAATAGAGGATTGGTAGAACCCTCTTGCTGCTTCTCAAAATCGCCTTCGATAAGGAATTCCTTCTCGCCTGGTTCCGGAGATTCCTTGAGAAGAAGGACGATGTTAGGGTATCAACACCCTGGATAGAGAAAGCAATTCTCTAAAAGGTCTCTGAATTCGAGAACGCACGGTGCGTTATGAAGAAGCCTCAGTCGAAGAAGCTAATTGATCGATTCTTGCGATCAGAAGGCAATTGATGGCTCCTTCCTCTGCAATCCGATGCCTCTCCCTTGTGCCCCTGACGGGCTATTTATAGGGAAAGTAAGGGTATAATCGTCCCCTTTGAAGATATAGAAACAGATTGAACCGAATCTGTTTGAATCTGGAAAGTAGCCTTGCTGCGAGGCTATAATAGCTTCCGCGGAGCTAGAAAATGGCAAGTCGGTTGATCTGTTTTGATCATTTCCATATTGTTAGGAGATTCTCCCTGATCCACTTACTCGTTTCAAGAGAGTCAAGAGATTGTGGCAATCACCTGCCATATTTGAATCCTGATTGGATTTGATTAGATTGAATCCGATCTTATCAGGAGATTTGATTGGTCAAAGGTTGACCATAGCAGGCTGATGGCGGAGCTGCCCGCTTTGAAGCTCATAGCGGAGCTAGAGGCAATTCCTGGCGAAGTCCGAAAAGAGGCTTTTCGGCGAAGCTGTCAGTTAGCTTCCTGGCGATGCTCTGGATGATGTAAGCCTCTCAAGCGAGGCTATCTCCTTGGGCTAATGTAATGCTAAATGCTAGCATTTTAGACCTGCTGAGGTCTGTTTAGAAACAATCCGGGTTCACTGTTCTGCTTGCTGGATCAGTGGAGTCCAAACCGCTTTTCTGTCCCTTGGAGGTGGGTGAAAACTGGTCTTCAGCTTGTCTGTCCCTTGTCTTTTGTAAATGTCAACAAGTTTAGACATCGTTCGGACCAATGAGAATCTTGTCTTTTTTAAGTGTCAACACAAAGTTGATTTAAACATAAAAACATATTTGATTTTGATACCAATTGAAATTATTGCCAATTGAAATTATTATTCTCTATCATAAAGTAAGGGAGTGGAATACTAAGTACCAATTGTAAGATGAAATACAAGATTTTCTCCCCCTTTATGAAATACCAATAAAAACTATGATAAGGCTCGAATTAAGATACCAATTGAAAACTAAATCAATTGAAACAAAGTTGAAACTCAAGCTTATCATAAACAAAATCTTGTGCTTAAAGATATAGGGATATAATAAGCACAAATAAAACATATATATGTATGAAAAGTAGATACCAATTGAAATTGATATTCTTTGAAATGCAAGCATACATACATAAAAATATATGAGCACACAAGAAATGTCAAGATTGATACCAATTGAAAGAATTCAATGATACCAATTGAAACAACAATAAGATCAAGTGTATATCTCATATTCCTATCACCCAATCATGTTCAAGATTAAAATGATTTTCACAATAAAGCATACATGAGCATGGTCGCCCAACCAACCGCCCTTAGATGGTAGGGGTTTTCAAAAATAGGTTTACAAATATAGTATGTTTGAAAACTACTACCAAGGAAGAATATCACAACTAGTTATATGAATCAACTAGTACGAGATCCTTCAAATAAGGATAACAAAAATATTTTTCATGAAGACACATGTAAACCACATGGCACTAAAACACTCAAAATCCATATAGCAAAAATTGTACTCATGAAAACTAAGTCATGAGAAAACATTAAATAAGGTGAGTGTACAAGTATTGTGAGAAACACATCAACATGAAAATGGACAATCAAGCTCAATATTGATAACATGAAATTCATCTAGGATGTGAAATCACCAATTGAAATCATCCAAAAAAAACATGAACTTCATCATAAATGTGAAATCACCTAGCAAACATGAAATTCATCCAAACGATTTACACTTCAAGGCATATGTATGTCATGTACAAACTAAAGTATACATACATATCCTAAACACAATGAGTCCACAAAAGTATATGCATGAAGGCACGTAGCTCAAGGATGTACATATATAATCAATAGTTAGGACAAGATAGACATATATATGAAGTTAAAACACATGATCATGAAAACATATCCAAATTGAGGAATACAAGTTAGAATGCACGAATCATCAAAACTATACTATACTAGCACATCTAATGGGTACAAATAGGCATTCAAGCACAAACATAAAAAGATTTACTTGTTGCCCATTCTATGTACAAGTATAAATCCTAATTTTCATGAAAACTAACATCTAAACATATATTCAAATCATGAAGTATAAAACGACACATAGATCAACATGAAAATCATAAAAATGATCATAATAATCAAAAACATGAATTATTAAAACAAAAAGTCATAGTCAACCATATGATTAGCATGACAAAGACATGTGCATTAGATCTATGATAAACATGATAGCTAAAATATAAAGAGAACACAAAATATGAGTCCGTACTAAACATGGGTGACCTCAAAAGTTATACATGCATGTCAAGGGTCTAATAAACATGGCATTCAACATACTAAACAAAACATGAGTCATCAAAACAAAACAAAACATCATAAACATCCATATGATCATTATGTATATGCATGTACATTAGATCTAGGGCATACATGATAGTACTAAACAAGGTGAGAACACAAAGATAAGATCCATATAAAACATGGGTGTCTCAAGTAACTAAACATGTATAACACTAATCTAATCAACATGACATAAGCATAATGAACAATAAAACAAGACATGCTATAAATTGATGAACATAAAAAAGCATGTAAATAAAAATGGGAGTTAGAGAATGATACCAAAAACCGATGAAGGTCCTTCTCTAGTCCTCCAAACCACGGTGGTCCTCCCACCAAATCTCCTTAAGAGTGAAGCATCCAAATGGTTCTCTTTTAAGCTTAGAACGCATCCACCTCAAGGCACCAATACTCTCACGTGATGCGAGAGCTCCCACCTACATCAAAAGTCAAGGAGGTGGTTTTTGGAACCTATTTTCTTTTGGGTCCATAGGGGTTAGTACCTTTTCTAACCCAAACAAGATTATTTGCTAAATTTTCAATGTGTAAACGATCATAGCAAAATATAGCAAGATGGCCTTTTCGACCACAATGTGTACATGTGTACACATGAGCATACATGTCATGGTTGTGTCCGTGGAAAGCATGTGTATGCCTTGTAGGGTGTGCATGCAAAGATGGACCTTGTTTCTTATGAACCAAGGTTTCCAAACGTGTATGATTTAAAGCACATTAGCTCAAAATAGAGCCCAAACAATCAACACTTTTCTTCAAAACATTTATATCTTTTTCAATACTTGAAGATAAAGTGGAGCATGTAAGAGTGTGCTAGAAGAAGAAGCTATACTAGCATGGCACACATGAGAATCAATATCAATTTTTAAAGATTCATTTTTCTTTAAAACTAAATCCAATTCTTTTGTAATGGAATCAATTTCATTTTTTAAGACAAGGTTATCTTTTAAAACAAAATCCAATTTTGAAGATAAAACCTCATTGTTTTTCACAACATCATCACAATCATTTTTGCTTTTCAAAACTTCAATCTCATTAAGAGCAAGGTCTAGTTGAGATCTTAGTGAGTCACGTTCACTAGTGATCTCTTCCTTCTCTTGCAAAACCAATTCAAAATTAGAACACAAATCCGTTAATTCATTTTTCAAAATAAGATTATCCTCTTTCAAAAGTTTGTGTTTTTCCAAGAAATTTTCAAGTTTTGTGGTAAGTTCCATATTTAAAGTTTGAGCTTCTAAACAACCATCACAATAGGAACTAGAGCAATCATATAATTGAGAATCCGATTGTACCTCAAGGGAGTTCTTCCCTTGGACCATGAAGCAATGCTCGTCGGACATGTCTCTCCTAGATCCTCTCAACTTGTTGATAATCCTTGGAAGCTCGGGAGAAGTTAATATGCTCCAAACTGCAAAAGCCGAGTCATAACGATCAAACACCGGTAAAAGATGTTCATTAAGAGATGCTCTAAGTGCTCTAAGTGCTAATGCATTAGCCTTTTTGTGTTTGCTACTATAAAGTGGAGGCTTGATAAAGAAGATGACCTAGTGATTTTAAATGCCTACTCATATTGGCCTTTCAAGTATCAAGTCTGAAATGATCAAACATAGGAGGGCTATCCATAAGTGCAAACTAGATGAGTGCAAATGAAAATGCAAAAGAAGATTAGCAAACCAAGATCTCACTCCTAGGTGGTTAAACCTAAATATCAGGAGCGTAGGCCCTGATACCAATTGAAATCACCTAGAGGGGGGGTGAATAGGTGATATAGCTAATCTATGAACTCAATGCGGAATTTAAAAACTTAATGCAATACACTCAAGTACAATCAACAAGTGATGCACACACAACCAAGCCAAGCAATTATGAATGCACAATATGAATAGTTGCAAGGCACAAAGTAAAGAGAGAGATAGAGAGAGAGTCAATGGATCAAGCGCAAACAACAAGATATGTTTCGAGGTTCGAGCACCCAGCTCTACATCCCCGCCTTCGACACACGAAGGATTTCTAATCCACTAGCTAGTCCACAAAGAACTCTCACAAGGAGCACCCAACTCCTCTCTTTACAACCACAACCTCCTCCTTGAGGCAAGCTTCAATCAAACAAAACAATCACCTCACATCTTGAGGGATTAGCACAAAGCAAACAAGGATCACCTCACCATTTGAGGGATACAACCCAATAGCACAACCTCCTCAACACAATGAGGGAAAGGCACAAAGCCAAGCTAAGTTAGGGTTTATAACTTGGTGGTCTAACAAACAACCACAAACAATTTCTTTCTCCCACACAAAGATCCTATAGAAGAGATAGTAGATTTTAGCTCAAGTGTGGAGAAAACCAATGGAATGAAAATCAAAATCACAAAGAAAAATCCTTGGGAAAAACCGAAACCAAGATATAGAAGTTCAATCAAAATCTTTTCCCAAAACCCTTTTCTTTGGTTTTCCAAACCCAAGCAAAAACTCCAAATAGATTGTTCAATATGAGTTCAAAAACTTCTTTTGATTACTGTGAAAACACCAGAGAGTAGGGAAAAATTCGCACAAAAAATCTTAGAGAAAACAGGCTATGAATGGGGTATTTATAGACCCCAGAAAAATATAGCCGTTAGCAGCAGAAAATGTCAAAAATGAACTGCCGGTCAACCGCTCCGGTCGACCGTCCAACGGTCAAATTTTGCCCGTTGCCAGCTATCAGTTGACCGCCCGGTCGACCCAAACAAACAGAAAGCTCTGCTCTCAGACCCGGTCAACCCTGACGGTCGAGCGTCCCTGTGTCTGCCAAATGTGCACAGATCTGTGCACGTCGGTCGACCGACCCGGTCGACCGACTTCATACCAAGTCGACTTGGTCAGAAGACTAGTCGACTGGTTGAAGCCTGGAACAGAAAACTGGGTCAAAAAAACAGTTTAAAAATATTTTGAAAAATCTTTTAACACTCCTAAAAATCACAAAAAATAGTTTTATCATTTTGCATTGATATATAAACATGTGGTAAAAAGTTTAGCTTGAATATCAATCAATATGAACTATTTTTGTGTCTTATCATTTTTACCAAAAACAAAAACTGTATTTTCTAAAACTTAGATTTTGAATAGAAAATACGTTTTGTCCAAAACTCTTCCAAATACAAAAACATGAAATTCAAAACACTTTGAAGCATGATGCATATGGATAGAAATCCAATATACATGAAACATATATATATATCATAGTTTTTGACTTTAATTCCAAAAATAAGTTTTGTTAAAACACAAAACATAAAACAAATGAAATAGGTATATCAAGGTAAGTTTGTCTAAGTAGTTGAAGCATGCATGTATATAGAACAAATCTAATATACATTAAACCATGTAAACTTATTTTGATATAATATCTATTCATGCGAACCAAGATCGGTTAAACCAAAAACCGAAAACCAAAACATGAAACGTGTGTGTTGTGAACTTGAGCATATCATACTATTCTAATCTTTACAATTTGGATCTAAGCACAAAACTAAACTATGGTACCGATGTCTTTTTGTAGAGCATAATCTCCAAGCCGACTCGATCCAAAACTCCATGATCCACCGAGCAAGTGCTATGTGTGATCTTTGACGCTCGGGCTCTTGAATCAACATGTGAAAGCTTCCAAATCATCTTGTTGAAGCTAATCACCAACTAATAACTTGATTAATGATCTGAAACTAAAATCATAAGATTATTAGTACACATAACTACATGAGTTAATCATCGTCAAAACTAGAGTGGAAGGCCTTTGGGCCAACAAATTGATATCAAAATTCAAAATTTTGTTTGATGAGAAAATTTCAAAATTTTTGATGTATATTGCCTATATGCAAGGAGAGCTTAACATCTCTTCTACATATAGATTCATGTTAAGTGCATTGTATATTGAGGAGCTTGACAACTCTTCTTTATGTGGTACACGTGTGTAGGGGGAGCTTCACATCTTCTCTTATGCATTACATAATATGTGTTATGTGAATTGGGGCTTGTCATCCCTTCTTCATGTAATGCATATGTGTAGGGAAGCTAACTTAGCGTCTTCCTCTTCATGAATGTATATCGCATATAACCTTTCTTGATTGATTTGGTTTGCCCCTTCTTTGGTTCTTTCTTTCGGACAAAAAGGGGGAGAAAAATTTGATGATTTTGTTTTACTTTAACCCCTTTGTTGATGATTGACAAAAAGAGAGAGAAGAATTTGAGGTTTATAAGCATGTTGAGTAATATTTATGTTTTATGCATATATGTTTTGTTTTGCAAATAGGAGAAAAAGATTTGATTTGTTTTATCTCCATACATTTGCATACATGTTTATGAGCATACATTGTATATTTATTGTTTATTTGTTATGCATGAGTTAAAGGGGAGCTTCTTTAAAGCTTTACTTTAATCCATGCATATATAACTTCATGAGTTTTGTCATCATCAAAAAGGGGGAGATTGTTGGCCCAAAGGCCCATCACTCTAGTTTTGATGATGATCAACTCATGTAGTTATGTTTACTAATGATCTTGTGTTTAATTATGTCAGATTTATGATCAAGATCTTAGTAGGTGTGGAGCTTCAACAAAGGATTTAAAGTCAAGTTTTGGAGCTAGCACCGGTTGATTCACGAGCCTATGCATCAAGACCACATCAAAAGTTGAGCTCGTTGGATCGTGTTTGGACCAAGTCAAGAAGATGAGAAGACTTCAAGGGAAGACTTCAAGATCAAGACTTGTGTCTAGGTATAAGATTTTTATTTTTAGATAAAATGTAAAGGATAGAATAGTTGGTGGATTGCTCAAGTATATATCACACACACACTCTTGATTTAGTTGTCTTTTCATAAAAGAATTTTCAGATTTAGAAAAGACTTTCATTTTGGAAAAATACTTTTTAGTTTTTGGAATTTCTTATATGCATGTCTTTTATCCAAAACCATATTTAGAGCTTAATGCCAAAACATAGATATTTCATCTTAATTGTGTATTGAATCATATCCATACACGCTATGCTTTAATGAATTCAAAATATCTTGTTTTTGTATCATGAAGAAGTTTGGGAAACAAGTTTTAGAAAAATACTAGTTGTCAATTGAGCCAATATTTCCAACTTACAAAAATAGTCCAAATCTTTTATAACATGCCTTGATTTTGTGCAAGCATGTTTGTTTATCAAAGTATATTGGTAAAACTATTTTTGTAGATTTTTATATATTTTATGGGATTTTTATGTGAGCCAAAAGACCAAGTCTTAATCCCAGATTTTTCTGTTCCAAGCTTCAGCCAAGTCGACTAGTCGACCTACCAAGTCGACTAGGGCTGAAGTCAGTCGACTGGCTCGGTTGACAGACGCGGACAGAAGTGCACGCCTTGACTTGGCAGATGGCCGGTCGACCGACCCAGTTGACCGGAACTAAGAGCAGTGCTCTCTGTTCTTTTCGGTCGACCGGGCGGTCGACCGGAGGCTCCAACGGTCGGATTTTTGACCGTTGGCGGTCGACCGGCCGGTCGACTGTTAGGCCTGACAGACCTCCAACGGCTAGTTTTTCTAGCCCTTTAAATTTGGGGGTTTGGGCATTGTTTTTCACCAAGATTTCTAGTGGACTTTGAGTCAGTTTTTCCCACTCCATTAAAAGAGTTTTCTTCTCTAAATTGAGAGCTAATACTTCCAATCAAAAGGGAAGATTTTATCAAGAGTGTTTAAAGTGATTCTTTGAGTTTTCCTCCACCATTCTCTTCCTTGTTTTTCTCACACAAACACTTGAGCATCCATTGATTATTCATTCTATAGGAGTGTTGTAGTGAGAGTGCTTTTAGGTGATCAAAGTGTTGTGATCGCCAAAGATCTTTTCTTTGTTCTTTGAGGAGGCGGACAAGTGTGTTCGCGGTGGTTTAGAGTTCATGTGTGAACTCTTGGTTTGAGGTGCGGGCTCGGCGAGCCAGTGAGCTTGCGTGTGTACGGGACTAGGGAGTCCGAGGGATTGTAGGTGTTGCGGCACCAAGGAGAGATCCATTAGGATCGTGCATAGTGGAAATCCTTCGTGTGTCGAAGGCGGGGATGTAGAGCAAATGTGCTCGAACCTCGAAACAAATTCCTTGTGTTTGCAATTGCTCACTCTCTCTCTCTCTTTGTCTCTTTTATATCTTGCATGCTATTACTTGTCTTTATTTTTACATGCTAGATATTCATTGTGCTTAATTAATATACTTGCTTGGGATTGTTTGCTAACACTTGATTCAACCAAGAGAGCGAACGCGGCACCTCAACCCTTATCTAGGGGAATCTAGAGGAGTTTGTCCAGAGCCCTTCACGGGGAATTCGACAACACTCTTGTATTATACGTGGTGTTTAGTGTAAGAGTTTAGTTTAGGTCATAATAGTTTTTAATTCCGCATTATTTGTCATTAAGTGACCATTAGATTAGCCATCACCTGTTCACCCCCCTCTAGGTGAACTTACAATGGTGTTGTTGTTGTTGTTGTTGTTGTTGTGTGCGTGTGTGTTGGTGGTGGTGGTGGTGATTGTGTATGCTTGATGTGTGTGCGTGTGTGGTGATGGTTGTTGTGCAGTGTGTCATGCTTGATGTGCGTGTGTGTGTGGTGGTGGTGTGTGCCATGCTTGATGTGTGCACGTTGGTGTTATGCTTGGTATATGTGCGCGCGCGCACGTGTGTTGGCCCGAGATGATGCCAATTGTTGGATCTAAATTATATACGTCAACACTCAAACAAAAATATTAGCGTTATAAAAATAAAATACTGACAATAAAAGGAAATTAAATCTCAGAAAGTAAAGCAAACGCAAACACAAGAGATTTATCCTGATTTGGTCCTCGTGACCTACATCAGTTCCCAAGCCACCCGCTTGAGATTTTTCTTTAATCTTTTACTTTGTACACCCAAAATCAACACCTTGTATACCACTTGACAAATCCGCTTTGTCAAATGTATACAACTCTTCTTACAAACTAAGAAGACGACAACACCTTATACAATCTCTCTTCAACCCGAAGATGCTCTTGTACAATGCTCCTCTTTGAGTGATTACAAACAATCCTATAAGCTTTGAATCTGTATGTGATCATGAACAAGGGCTCTTATATGTGGACTCTCAAAAATTTTCACTATAGAGTAGGAATTTGAATGAAGAACTGAAAGTGGGAAACAGTTTTCTGAAAGCAAATTTTTTTAACAGAGTTTTTTGGAGAAAACTATTGATTTTTATTGGTGTATTTAGCCTAGGATAACATACCTATTTATAGCTGAAATCCATAGTCAGTTATGATAGTTATCAGGTAAATTTTGAATACTGAAACATAGGATAACGTTGGATAAAACACCAGAAAACAGAAAATGTCCAACAGTCAGAAACTGCCATTAGTCGACTTGAGATATGGGGTTAGTCGACTAAGTTAGGCAATTTACATTGGGTTAGTTGACTAGTGTAGGGACCAAGTCGACTAGGTCAAGATGAAAACACAGGACAAGTTTCTGAAAATTGAAACTAGTCGACCATAAGAAGGTATTAGTCAACTATGTCATCTATTAGTCGACTATATAGACTGTTAAGTCGACTAATAGTGTATATAGGTTAGAAACAGAGAGTTGGTATCATTTTTGGATAAATGTTAGTCGACTACAGAAATTTATCAAGTCGACTATACTATGTATAAGTCGACTACAAGAGGGTATAAGTCGACTAATAAGGCATGATGTGTGTGTGCGTTTCAACGCTTTTAACATGCTATTAAACATTATAATACACATACATAATCACTCTCTTTGGGAAGTCTTGTGCATGTAAAACTCTTGAATAGGCTTTGAGATAGAGCTCTAATGATATGCCTTCACAAATGTATCATCAAATGCAAGTTCCAACATTCTCCACCTTTTTGATGATGACACTTTGTGTGCATGAATACTCCCCAGCAGAAAATATGTTATGTGTTCCCCCCTGTAGAAAATATGTTCTCCCTCTGCAGAAAAGAGGTTATAACAGATATAAAAAAATATGTGTTCTCCCCCTGTAAAAAATATATTATATCAAATATATATAATAAATGTTCTGAAAATATTTTTCTTAACAAACTTCTTATATGGTACCTGAAAAATAGACATTAGAATGATACCAATTATAAGATCAAAGCATTAACCTTTAGGAGTCCAAACCCAACTTGAATTTTGTTTTCATCTGTTAGTATACACATAATTGCATGCATTACATATATCATGTATGTATGATCCAATATAAGTATTTTTATCAACAATGCTTAAGTTTTTAGGAATCCATATGAACTTGTTCTTAATTCTTTTTAAAATAATAATAGTATTTCTTTTCACAAAAGAATTATATGGATTACTAACATATGTAGATTTTCTAATAAATCCAAGGCCATAATGATTATGTGACATCTTTTGATATGATAACAAATCATTTAACTTTTCTTTTCCTTGATTAAATTTAGTCACATTTTTCAAAATCTCTTCATACTTCATTTTGAAAATTGATATGTCTTTATCTAAAACAAAAATTCTTTCATTTAAAGACATAGTTTCTCTTTTCAAAAAAATATTATTTTGTAATAAATTCTCATTATTTTTTTCAATGATGATATCACTTTTTCAAAATCATCTTTTTGAGAATTTATAGAAGAAATTTGAGAAGCATAACAAGAATTTTCTTTGAAAAGTTTTTCATTTTCCTTTGTCAAAACTTTATTCTTTATCTTTTCATTCTTAAGATCATTGTATAATTCTTGAAATGCATTTAAGAGTTTAGAAAATTGTACTCATCTTCTTCTAGAGCCATGTAACAGATGTTTGCATGTTCAATGGCTTTTTCTTCGTCAGAGGAAAAGGAATCACTATTTTCCCATGATGCTTGGTAGTCTTTCTTCTTTCTAAACTTTTTGCTCTTAAATTTTTCTTTGGTTTTGAGCAATGGGCAATACTTCTTCATATGGCCTATTTTATTACAAGTAAAACATTTAAACTTACCTTACTTTAAGAACTTTCTTGAAAGCATCGCCATCTCCTCTTCATCGTCGTCTGAACTGTCCATATCTGAGGATGTACGAAAGGCAAGTACTTTCTTCTTGGATTGAAGTTGTTGTTCATCCTTCTTTCTATCTTCGAGTTGCACTTCATATGCCATTAGATTACCAATAAGGTTTTCTAATCATATTGTTAAGAGATCATTCGCTTCTTCAATTGCAGTTGTCTTCTTCTCCTAGTCTGATGTGAGTGTACGAAGGATCTTGCGAACTTTTTTTGACTTGGGTGTATTCCTTTCCAAGAGATGCTAAGGAATTTGTTATGTCAGTGAATCTTGTAACCATTTCTGAGATGGTTTCATTCTCCTTCATTTTGAAAAGTTCAAACCTGTGGACAAGAATAGAAATTTTAGATTCCTTAACCTTATTTGTGCCTTCATGTGTTACCTGTAGAGTGTGCCATATTTGATTTGCAGAAGTGGCTGTTGATACACGGTTGAATTCTTCTTTGATTAAGGCACAGAATAAAGCATTCATCGCTTTGGTATCAAGGTTCGCATTCTTCTTTTGATCATCACTCCAAGCGGTGTAGTTGATTGTTGGTTTTGTGTACGCTGCTTCTACTATGTTCCATAGTTTGTAGTTGATCGATTGTAAGTAAATCTTCATTCTACACTTCCAATAGTTGTAGTTGGATCCGTCAAATAGCGGTGGACGTTGTGTAGAATGTCCTTCTTTGAATTGTGAAGGAAACTCTGTTGCCATCCTTGTATTGTTGTTGACTGGGTATGCAGTGCTTGTATGCCGGGCCGGGCTCTAATACCAATTATTGGTCCTGAGATGATGCCAATTGTTGGATCTAAATTATATACGTCAATACTCAAATAAAGATATTAGCGTTATAAAAATAAAGTACTTACAATAAAAGGAAATTAAATCTTAGAAAGTAAAGCATACGCAAACACAAGAGATTTATCCTGGTTCGGTCCTTGTGACCTACATCCAGTTCCCAAGCCGCTCACTTGAGATTTTCCTTTAACCTTTGACTTTGTACACCCAAAATCAACATCTTGTATACCACTTGACAAATCCTCTTTGCCAAATGTATACAACTCTTCTTACAAACTAAGAAGACGACAACACCTTGTACAAACTCTCTTCAACCCGAAGACGCTCTTGTACAATGCTCCTCTTTGAGTGATTACAAACAATCCTATAAGCCTTGAATCTGTGTGTGATCGTGAACAAGGGCTCTTATAGGTGGACTCTCAGAAATCTTCACTATAGAGTAGGAATTTGAATGAAGAACTGAAAGTGAGAAACAGTTTTCTGAAAGCAGATTTTTTCAATAGAGTTTTTGGGCAGAAAACTATTGATTTTTATTGGTGTATTTAGCGTAGGATAACATACCTATTTATAACTGAAATCTATAGTCAGTTAGGGTAGTTATCAGGTCAATTTTGAATATTAAAACGTTGGATAACATTAGATAAAACACCAAAAAACAGAAACTGTCCAACAGTCAGAAACTGCCATTAGTCGACTTGAGATATGGGGTTGGTCGACTAAGTTAGGGAATTTACACTGGGTTAGTCGACTAGTGTAGGGACCAAGTCGTCTAGGTCAAGATAACAACACAGGACAAGTTTCTGGAAACTGAAACTAGTCGACCATAAGAAGGTATTAGTCGACTATGTCATCTATTAGTCGACTACATAGACTGTTAAGTTGACTAATAGTGTATATTGGTCAGAAACAGAGAGTTGGTATCATTTCAGGATAAATGTTAGTCGACTACAGAAATTTGTCAAGTCGACTATACTATGTATAAGTCGACTACAAGAGGGTATAAGTCGACTAACAAGGCTATGATGTGTGTGTGTGTGTTTCAAGGCTTTTAACATGCTATTAAACATTATAATACACATCCATAGTCACTCTCTTTGGGAAGTCTTGAGCATGTAGAACTCTTGAATAGGCTTTGAGATAGAGCTCCAATGATATGTCTTCACAAATGTATCATCAAAAGCAAGTTCCAACAGTGTGATGGTGGTGTGTATGCTTTGCTTGAAGAGTGTGTGTGTGTGTGTCACGCTTGGGTATGGTGGTGGTGGTGTGGGTGTGGGTGGTGGCGCCTATGTGTGCTTGATATGCGTGGGTGTGGTGGTGGGGTGTGTCATGTTTGATGTGCGCGTGTGCTTGTGTGGTGGTGGTGTGGTAGTGTGCCTGTGTGTGTGGTGGTGGTAAAGTAAATTTACTCTTTACATGATATATGGTGTTGTTAATTCAATATATTATTTTTAATATGTTGTTAATTCAATATTTTATTTTTGATGTCTAAACTAATTAAACATGAATTGAAAATGGATGGATGCTAATAGGTTAAGTACCAAATTTTAGAATGACATAGAGAAATTTATTAAGTTTTCTGTTGAGCGTGCCAATAATCCTAATCGTATTAAGTATTTATGCATAAGATGTGGTTGCCTTGAGAATGTTATGGTTGAAGTATTAAGAGACTATTTATTCGTTAATGGGATTGATAAATTTTATACAAGATGGATATGACATGGTGAGAGTGCAAGAGATAGACTAATTAATTCTGATGATAGAAGATGTGATGAAAGAGAAGAAATCGGTTGTGGTAAGGGTGATAAATTAGAAGACATGATCTATGATGTAGAAGATCACTTTATGGATCGTCTACACTTAATCCAGAGCTTGAAAGATGATGCAGAAAAATCTTTATATGTTGGTTGTTCTAAATTCACTAAACTGTCTCAGTGTTGAGATTGTACAACTTGAAATCAGAAAATGGGTGAAGTGATAAGAGTTTTACGACCTCACTCAGCCTCTTGAAAGATATGCTTCCTGAGGCTAATGAACTCCGGATCGTCATACGATATCAAGAAGATCTTGTCCTTTATGAGTATGAATTATGAAAGAATACACACTTGCCCTAATGATTGTATTTTATACAGAATGATTATAAAGGTTTGGAGATGTCCTGTTTGTGAAGTGAATCGGTACAAGAAAAAAAAAATTTCAGCCAAGGTATTATGGTATTTTCCAGTAATACCTAGATATAAATGCATGTTTAGGAATTTAGAATATGCAAAGAGTTTGATGTGACATTCAGATAAGAGAATTTTTGATAATATACTTTGGCATCCGGTTGATTTTTCCGCAATGGAATATGATTGATTTGAAGTTTCCCGATTTTGGGTGTGACACGAGAAATCTCCAACTAGGTCTTTCATCCGATAGAATGAACCCGCATGGTAACATGAGCAGTACACACAATACTTGGCCAGTTATTTTGACTATTTATAATCTTTCTCCCTGATTGTGCGTGAAGCGCTAGTTTATGATGTTATCATTGCTAATGTCGGGTCCCAGACAGACGAAAAATGATATAGATATTTATTTGGCAACTCTTATTGAACACTTAGAGATAATGTGGGAAGAAAGTGTTGCAATATTCGGTGCATATCATCAAGAAAATTTCAAGCCCTGAGTTATATTACTTTGAACAATCAATGATTTTCTAGCATATGAAAACTTGTCAGGATACAGTATGAAAGGATACAAGGCATGTCCTATATGTGAAGAAGACACATTTTCTCTCCAATTAAAGCATGGTAGAAAGAGAATATACCTTGATTCTCAGAGATTCTTGCCCATATCCCTTCGTCATCGGAGGTTACGAAAAGCTTTTAATGAATCTATAGAAGAAGGAAGAGCTCCAATGAAAATTACAATGAAGAGGTATATCAACGGTGAACCATCTCAGACCAAGTTATGGTAAAGGGAAGAACATTACAGTTGAAAAGAATGTATAGAAGAAGAGGTCAATATTTTTTGTTCTCTCATATTGAAAATTTTGTTTGTGATGCATTACCTTGATGTCATGCATATTGAGAAGAATGTATGTGATAGTATTATTGACATATTACTCAATATACCCAGCAAGGCTAAGGATGAAGTCCAAGCTAAAAAGTATTTGGTTAAAATGAATATACGCAAGCAGTTGGCTTCAGAGCAGAAGGGACAAAATACATATTTGTCACTAGTATGTCATACTTTGTCTAGAAATGAGAAAATAGACTTATATCAGTGTCTTTCTGGGATTAAGATGCCAATTGGTTACTCATCAAATATTCAAAGTGTCGTTTCAATGAAAGATCTAAAACTAGTTGGTTTGAAATATCATGATTATCATGCATTGATGCGATGGTTGCTACCTGTAGTTATACGTTCTATATTGTCACAACATGTCTGTTATGTCATTACCCGACTATTTTTTTTCAATGTAATATGTAGTAAGGTAATTGACCAAACAAAACTGGAAGAGTTATAGAAGGATATTGTGGTTATATTGTGTTAGTTTGAAATGTATTTTTCATCTTCATTTCTTGATATCATGGTGCATCTAATGGTTCTTTTGACTAGAGTGATTAGACTATGTGGTTTGGTCTTCTTAAGGTGGATGTATCCACTTGACCGATACATGAAAATATTAAAAGGGAAACCGAAATCGAACGGAAGGTTACATTGTTGAATGCTACACATATGAAGAGACAATTGAATTTTACAATGAATACTTATCAAATATTGAAGCTATAGGGCTTTATAAGAGGGTTTGTATTAAACTAACCGATGGCTTTGATAAAATTGGATGAATTATCGTTACTATAAGTAAAGACTTATTGTGTCAAGCACATAGATATATCTTAAATAACACTAATAAAATATAAATTTACATAAATGATCATATTGACTATGTAAGGCGCACCAATCCAACTAAACGAAAGAGGGAGAAATGGGTAATAGATGAACACAATAAATCATTCATTAAGTGGTTTCGAAATCGAGTTGTTGATTAGTTAACAACTAAATTAAATTGTATTTCTAAAAATTTGAGATGGTTAGCGCATGGGTCTCGCACAGACGTCTTGTCTTATCGTGGGTATCTTACAAATGGTTCTTATTTTTACACAAAAGCACATGATAACAATTGCACTGTAAAAATAGTAGGGTGAGCTTAGTGGGATGCATATTTCTAGAATCAAAGACAACAAATCAGTGTTTGCAAATATGTCATACAATGGGATGATGGAGGACATATAGGAATTAGATTACACTATGTTTTGTGTTCCCGTAATCCGGTGAAGTGAGGACATATAGGAGTTAGATTGCACTATGTTTTGTGTTCCCGTGATCCGGTGAAGTGGGTGGAGAATAATAATGACATGAAAGTCAATGAGTTAGGATTCATTCTAGTGAATCTTAACAAAGAGTGTCACGAAAAGGACACTTTCATATTGGCATCACAGTAAAACAAGTATTTTACATCACAGATCCTGCTGATAAAAAGTGATATATTATTCTCTCGATGAATCCAAAAATTACATCTAATTGTGATGACATGAATATTACTAATAATATTGATGACGAGTTGTACATACTAGAAGATCATTTTGAAGGAATATTTGTGGAGAAAAGTTCTAAAAAAATAGAAAAAATAAAGGTATAGGTCTATTTATTTATTTGATCAATAGTTTACATAATTTGTCTGTTTATTTATGAAAATTATTATTTCTTGCTTACATATATATTATTGATGAGATTCTAGCAAATTGTGTTTATATTCCTTAATAGGCATATGGATCTAGAAGATAGCAGTGGAAGCGGAAGTGACAGTGAAAGTATGACAAATAAGAGAACTCGAGGCATTACTAAGATGGGTGATATCACCTTAGTCAGGAATCAGGGAAGGAAAATTTGTGTGGAGTTCAATGAGAAGAATCAACTGATCGGAAAATTCGACAAAAAAATTGATGAGTTACTTTGAAAGTGTGGCTCGTCATTATGTCCCTATTGACATCCTCGATTTGCGTGAGGTTTCTGAAGAGCTGAAGAATAAGATCTGTGATGACATTTCTGTAAGCAAATTCAAAATAAATTAATTGTCTATATAAACACGCACCCCACCACCGCCAGTGCACATTAAGCATGGTATACACACCCCACCAACACATACGCACAGACACACACCCCACCAACACACACACTCACACATGTTTGGTGCATGTTTGGTACTTATCATGTCAAGCATGGCACACACGCACACACCACCAACACACACACACACACACATCAAGCATGACACACACACACACACACACACACACACATCAAGCATGACACACACACACACACATCAAGCATGAGTATAGTCGATTAATAATATGTATTAGTTGACTTACACACCAACACCACACCACCACACACCACCAACACCACAACACCACCAACACACACTAACACACACACCCACCACCACTACCGCGCACACACGCGCACACTTCAAGCATGTCACACATACATTAAGCATGGCACACACACACACCACCACCAATACACACACACGCACGCACACACACACACACACATCAAGCACGCGCGCACACACCCCCCCACTACCACCACTACCACCACACACACACACAACAAGCATGGCACACACACATCAAGTATGACACACATACACACACACACAGAGAGACATACACCAAGCACGACATACACCCCATACCAACACACACACATACACACACACACACACACCAAGCATGACACACACACGCACACATCCCACCACCACCAACACACACACACACACACACACACACACACACACACATATCAAGTATGGCACACACACATTAAGCATGACACACACACACCCCACCAACACACACATACACACACATACATCAAGCATGACACACACCCACACCTACCACTACAACTACCCCACACACACACACACACACACACATCAAGCATGGCACACACACACATCCCATCAACACATGCACATTAACGTTTTTTGTGATATATTGTATATTATATTCGAATTGGATGAGGGGTACCAACAATGTTTACTAATTTCTGCGGTAAAAATGTGAAGGCAATTTAAAAATAAGTTGACAAGAGGGTACATAAATAAAGGTAAAACAGAAATCCCCTTTAGAGTATGATTTTCATTAATGATGAAGTGTGGGATCGGTTTGTATTTCAACTTTTTAGGTTAATACAACATAACTACAAAACTATTATATAATTGGATGTCCAGTTTGAAATCTTAATACTTACTTAATATTATTTTTTTATAGGATTTAAGTCAGAAGAATAAAGATATTCAGGATTTGAATTCTATCCTCATACACTATCTCGTAAGGGATATGCCCAACTTGAACAAGAACTGGTAAGAAAAATTTTTATATATTAATTTTTAATATTTAAATATTCTTTTGTAGATTTTTTACTTATATATTGTCTATATGTTTTGTACAATAGATATCCCAGAGATTAGTTGAGGATGATTCATCTGTATATTCAATTCGCTGACATGAGTTGTGGGTTAAAGCTAGGATCAGAAAAGACGGTCATACATAAATGATGATAGTCAATCTATTGCAAATGAAATTGTAAATGTTTGATTTACAACAAAATTGTCATAATCATTTTCTCTTGTTTGAAACTAATACAAGTGTTGATTATCAATTTTTTTAAGGACCGTCTTTCTCAGTCAGCATCTCAAGGATTCATCCATCTTAGATAAATGATATTCTATCCATGACATTGGGTAAGTCCGAACACCCTAGTCATGTTGGAGGCACCGGATAAGGGGCTATTATGTCCAACTATTTCCATACATCTCGCTAACACTGCCAAGATATTACAAATGAAGATGTGGCTAGATTAGTGGAAGGTAGACTTCAAGAAGAAATAAAGATTCAAGAAGAAGAATGAAAGAGGTGAGAAAATGAATGAAAGAGGAGAGAAGATGAATATAAGAGGCGAGAAGATGATTTTAGAGCTTCTTTTATGTCTGAAATTGAAAAAATGTGATGGGAATTCCCAATGAATACTAATCCGCCAAGCTATCCATCGCCCCATTATACACCACAGAGCGGCAATGGAAGTTCAATTTTAAAGGAATTATTCAAGATTTCAGGAGTAATCTTATTTAATATTTATACACATACATACATGTACACAAATATATATACCTATACACTTACATGCTTATTTATCATGCTTATTATATGGTTGTCTCAGGTGATCTTATTCTGGTTGATTTGGTCATAGAACATGAAAATCGTGTTGTGACGCACGAAAGAGCTTTCAATACTGGTGATGATCAAATCATTCACACTGGGTCAATTGGATCTAATAATATAAGAGTAAGTATCGTGAATCTATTGGATATGGATGCTCTTCTACCAATTCCACGTGATGAGATGACAACCGTCCGTGATACTATTTGTAGTTCGTGTCATGGCCCAAGAAACTTATCACTTTGGATACAAGAGTATGTTTACCATTATTAAAGAACAACTCTAAATTTTAAATTAAATGTGCACAATTTGATTTGGTCATTGTATCGTTACAGGAAAAGGCTAAAGGGAAGGAGGTGGCACAAGCTATGACTCCACGGAGCTTGGAGACATTTGCAGAGTCAGTCAACTGGCTAGTGACTACTCTAGAAGAGAGCAAACTAAAGAAAGTGGCTACATATGCGCTGGATATGGGAGAGGGATTCATCATCACAGTACCCATCGACACAGAGCTATTTGCAACTGAGATGCCATATACCTCGAGCGTAACAACCTTGAGAGGTTCATAGCCCTCCAGGAGATAAGCACGACATGTATTTGTTTGTACATTAAGTGACTAATTAATGTATATTTATTTTTAGGAATAAAATAATAATTATTTTATATTTGATGTATCTTGGTAATTTCTGTTAATGTTAGGTCCTTATATGATTGGTGTGTGGACACGGGCCTGAGTCACTTGTATGATTATTTGTCCATACCATATGGCACATGTGACTATCCATCAAGATGAAATAGAGTCAAATGCTCGCTATGTCATAAAGATATTGCGAAGAGGTGGACATGCCAGCCGATTGTATTTTGGATCATATAATACGGGGTAAGCATTGATATTCTAATAATAAAATTCAATTATCTGGGAATTTAATTTAATTTCTCATATATGAATTTATCTTATAGTGGTAATTGGACTCGGTGCGTGATTGACACGAGCTCTTTTGTTATATACTGGTTGGACTAGTTGGGGGGCGAAGTATGGAAAGTATTAAGAAAGTAATTGATTTATGAGTATTTAATCTTGTTTATATTTATTAATGCATCAAATACTTCAAAAATATTTATTAATAATTATGTTTATTTTCTGTAATTTATGAATTGGGCGATCACCATGTTGAATCCAAGCCGACGGGGTAGACTTACTTAATGGAGGAGAATTCAGCTAATTCTTTTAGAAATCGATGAAAAAAACATTAAGTTTTAACTTTTACTTAACACATATATTTCAATTCTTGTAGTGTCCACTTCAACCAGATTCTATTGTGTGTGGATATTATATTATGATGTTTATGTATCAAATCATTACATTGCAAATTAATCCTATTCCAAGAAAGGTATAATCCTCTAAACTAATTCAAATTTATGCTTTTTTTTATTAGTGTTACAAATTAACATAAATAAAAACTAAATATGTTTGCAGTTCGAAGAAAATAAAATGGCATATACAGATAAGGAATTGTTGGAAGTTCGGAAGAATGGGCGAGTTATATGATGAGGTTTATTGATGGTAAGTAATTTTTAAATGAATCTTGTATTTAATATGTTTATGTCATGTATTTTGTTAAAATTTTCTCATTCTCATTGCAGATAGATCGAGTGAGAGCCCAAAGATTGATGCATGATTTGCTTTTAGTAGAGATGGTATATATTGTGTTAAATTTTTTTTTTGTGTTTTTAATTTCTGCATGTTTTCACGCATCACACACACGCCCCACCACCACCACCACCACCACCACCAAGCACGTGCGCGCGTGCACACACACACACATCAAGCATGGCACACACACATCAAGTATGGCGCGCATACCCCACCCACGCACACTACACATCAAGCATGACACACACACACACGCGCGCACACACACACATTCATTGGAGAAGAATCAGGTTCATGCGGAGGTGTTACAAACTTCAGAGGTCAAGCATAAACATGTACATGACTTGTGCACGTTATAAATTGACTTATAAGCGTTATTAGTGGATTTACGTTTAGCCTAGTTGACTTATACTTTGAGTATAGTCGACTACTGTCTGCAACAGAGAGTTAGGTTCTCAGATTTTGTCAGATTAGTCGACTAATATCTGTCGATTAATACATGTTATAAGTCGACTTATACCATACACACACCCACACCCACATACATCCCCACCCCCCCAACCACCAACATGATTGTTCACTAATATTGCATTTATTTTCACATTCCCATATTTATTTTTAATAAAACTTTGCTATTTGGCCTCTTTGTTGTTTATTAGTGTGAAGATATCTACTTAAGTGGTAAAGGAGAATAAAAAGTCCAAAAAGCCCAAAGAGCCCAGTTAAATATGGATTTTAAAGCAATTTTAATTAAATTCGGGTTTCTAAATCAATTCAAATTCGGATTCAAACTAGATACCTTTTATTATTTTGATCATAACTTTCATTGCAGAAGCTAAAATCTGATGATTCAAGATGCACCAAAAAAATACTTAAAGGGTTACAATTATTATGTTGATCACTGTTTCTGATTCAGTCATTTGATGACTCATATTTAGCAATCAAAATGCCAGCTAGCTGCAACTCAGATTCTGAGAATATACTTTTTGATGACGCAACAAGGATGAGTTATCTGATGATGTATTTCGCTGAGTCACTGTGACTGATCAGATCCCCATAATTCTCCTATAAATACCCCCAGCAGAGGCAGGAGGAGAGTGATATCTTAGAAATACTTTCTGAGATCAAAATTAGGGTTTAGATTAGTTTAGTTTCAGTTTTCTTTTCTATTTTATTCTCTATAACCAAGATTGGGGAAGAGATTCATATGTCTAATAGAGAGAATGGAGTCAAGAGTGACAATTGAAGTAAGTTTCTCCTTTTTCTTATTGTTTTTCTGTTTAATCGAAAGTTGCTTTCATTTTATTTCTTATGTTATTTTTTTCATGTTTAATTCATCTACAACACTTTCTTCTCTCTCGATGTCTCAATTCAAGTGAATCTAATAGCTCAGAATAACCTTGCCTTTGTGAGTGCATTGATAGTTCATGATGTTAGATTTGCTTTCATAGTCTTTCTTATTTCATGCTTGCCTTTGAGTTTTATTGATCTAATGTGGATGGAAATGGATCCAATCTTATGGGCTATGCTTTGCTCGCCTCGTACTCAAGATAAACCGTTGCCAACGATCTAGGATTAGACAATCATCTGAAGAGGTAAGTTCTCTTATGGAATACTTAACACGAATTTCTTTTCTTTTTAATTTCTTTTGAAAGAAAACAAAAAATACAAATACTTATCCTTTCTATATCTTTTTTCTACTAACTTTAACTTACGATATTTTTATTTTCTTTTCAAAATAAAGAAGAATACTAAACCAATTTAGTAAATGTACCGAAAAGCTTTAATCACATTCCTCCCTATGGATTCGACCTGCTTAGCTACGAGCTATCGTGGTTAAATTGTGAGAAGCCAGAGATTCTTTTTACTTTCAGATAATATCCTTCTAAACTTTAGCTTTTTCGACAATCAAATTTTGGCACCGTTGCCAGGAAGGGAATGATATTGCTTTTAATTACTAAATGGTTAAATTTTCTTTTTTGTTTTTGTGTGCAGGAGTAGATTACAGGAAGTTGGCAATTACAGAAGGTACCTCTGCAGTTACATCACACACACACATCAAGCATGGGACGCACACACAACACCAACACACGCACGCGCGCGTGCACATACACACACACACACACACACACACTCACACATCAAGCATAACACGCATACATATAAACACATATCAAGAATGACACACACACACACACACAAAGCATGGTGCGCACACACACCACCGACACCACACCACCACCACCACCACCACACACACCCCCTCCCTACCACCACCACACTACCACACCACCATAAATACTGCCAACACAAACATGCGCGCACACCCCCCCACCACCACCACGACCAAACACGCATAAATGTTTGGTGTATATGTTTGGTGATTGTCATGTTTGTGTTGGTAGCTAGATTACATGAGTTTGTATTGAATTATAGATATTTTGTAATGTCTAATATATATGTGTGGATTGATTGGTTGGATTAATTCTATGTTTGATGATATTTATGCATGTGTGGGATTCTATTATTGTGTACTCTGTATGGTTGGTTGGCTGCAATATGTGTATATGATATGATTGTATTTGATATGTACAAACAATTGTTGTATATATAAATTTTAAAAAGAAATATTATAATATAGGCGTCGGTTCTAAATCGACGTCGTGTAGACATTCAACGTCTGTTAGTACAAAAATTGACATCTATTTTGGATAGTCACATTCCATTGATGGATCATAAATGTGAACTTCAATTCTTTGATTAGGAACCAACAATTAAACCAAAACTGACTCTTGAACCTAAACTTGATATAAGTCAAATTTTCAAATCAGTATTGGTTCCCATTCCTTTCATTCTTGAGCCCAAATCAACTGTTTTACCAACTCACATTCATTTGTTAGACTAAGGTGTAAACAATTTTGACTCCGAGATGATATTCCAAGATTGGTCATATAATCGAGATAATTTTTATGACAGGATCATACATGATCTTATTCAGTTTAGGGGTTATAAAAATGTATATAGGGAAGAGATCATCAAAGGTAGGTTCCTTGAAACTTCACATTATTTAGATTGGGCAGCAACACTTTGCCCAATCTGACCACCACTGGAAGCACACCATAAGGTAATATTTTTTCTTCCATCTCGTTTCTTTCATGCATATATTCATTCATTCATACACTAAGGACAATACATGAGATAGATGTGGGGAGGGTTTCATTAACATAGCTAACATAGTTTAGTTATAACATTAGTTTTCTCTTTATAAAAAAAATTATTTTGCAAAATGTATAACTAGTTTTTAAAGAATTAAGGATCCAATAAAGGTTGAAATTTTGATGGTAAGATCAATTTGAAAGAATCTATAATTTTTGACTAAGAGATAAAAAAAATTAAAAACTAAATACCATCTAGAATTAGTTGACATGATTATGAATCTTATACACACGTACACATAAGTCTTATACTTGGGATGATGATGATAGTTTAGCCTTTTTGAATATATAGTATTAAAATAGTTACATCTATATAAATAATATATATATATATATATATATATATATATATAAATGAAAAATAAATAAATCTAAGTATTGATTAGCTTGGTGCTTTGGCCCAAGCAAGCCCTGGTATTTACGCGAAAGGTAATTAGGTAAGTGAGAAAAATATAAATATAATAAATGTATTAGCACATCTAATAATCCATTAGTTAGGTATTAGGGCCTTAAGAAGGCTTGATATTAATAAAAACAATTCGATGAGTTATACATATTATAAAAAGAGAAGTGCTTAAAAGGCAACAAAGTGGTAATACTTCAAACTTCTAAAAAAGAATTTTGTTTTATATATATATTTGAAAAGGTGAAGTTTCAATTAAATATTCCTCAGCTAAGATTAATTTCATTTACACAGAGATGCATAGGATTGGAAGACTTAGGAAGAATTGGTGTGAAAATATGGAATTTAAATCTCTAAGGAAAGATGATTAAATTTCTTGATTTCTTGATTAAACTTGATTATGCTTAAACTTATTGAAAACTTATGAATTTAATTGCTAGTGACTACTTGTTGTGAAATAAAAAAAAAATCTTTTTTCTTTTTTTGATATATTTTCTTTATTTTTCAGTTATCTTTATTTTTGGTTATCCTTTTTCTCTTTGTTTTTTCTTATCTATTATTTCTTTCACTGAATTTTATTGGTGCAATTCACTGAAAATTCTCACAAGATAAAACTCATCCTCTAGGGATAACTTAGAGCTTTAACAGCTTATTGCACATGCAAAGTGCAACCATGAGTCCTACGAAAGTGGATAGTTATATTAGCTTTGCTCGAGGATGATTAAAAGATAGGTGTGGGGGTGTGGTTACATTTCAATTTTGTATTATTATTATTATTGCATTTGCACATTTATCCTTAGTTATTCTTTATTAAACTTTGCTATTTAACTCTCTTTTTGTTTATGGTGTGTAGTTATTTAAATAGAAAGATAAGGATAAATGAAGCTTCTAATTTATCAATTATCCTATCTAAATTTTGATTTCAATTTAAATCAATTTGAAATCAAGATGAAGAAAAGGATATATCATCATCTCCATAATTTAGAGATAATCCCAATTTGAGATAAAGAAGAAAATCAACTTAAATTCACGCTGCTTAAGCTCCAAGTCAAAGATAAAAGGGGGAGATTCAAATCTAAACTCAGATTTGAAGATAACTTGCTTCCCAAGTTATCTAGAAATAATATTCTTTAAAAATCCAGTGTTCAAATGAAGATTATATCTTCTGATGGATGGACGAGATGAAGTCAGAGCTAAAAACGCATCCCCATCCGCCATAGAAAAGCCGCGAAAAGTCCTAAAAAGCTATGGAAACACATCTTTCTTCTGGCCTCCTATTTGGGGGTTGGGTGTACAACTTCTACCGTGAATCTACTATTTCTCCTATAAATAGCACCCTAGAGGCAGTAGCAGAGAGATCTCTTAGAATCAATTCTAAAGATCAATACTTTGGATTTTTCTTTAGTCTATCTTCCGAATTTCATTTGTAATTTTTAGGGTTTAGTTCAAGTGTAATTTGTAAAGGAGGAGGAAGTTTTTGTAAATTGAAGGTGACAACGTCAATAAGAACGTTCTTCTATTCTTTTCAATTTCTCTTTTATTGTTATTTACTTGCTTTCTTCTTATTATCATGCGATCTTCTTTTTACCATGCTTTCTTTAATCTCTATCATGCGTAGCTAAATTATTTCATGCTTAATTAATTTCTATCTACCACTACTTCTAGTTTGTGTTAGATTACCGATTGAATTATATGCATGCCTAAACCCTAGGATAAGCTAGTATTCTTGAAAACACATGATGATGACTAATTAATCTATTATTTGCTAATACCATTCAATAATTTTTCTTATTCTATGCTTAGATTGTCTTGATACTTTAATGTTGAATTTCGATTATTGTTCTTATTCTATACTTGGAAGGTTTTGATAGTCTAGTGTTAAGTTTTAATTATTGATTATTTCAAATATGATTTTTTCATCTTATGTGTCTTACTTGAATTAGATGCAACTCCAAGGTATAACTTTTATGATCCAAAATGAAGTATATTCTTGTATAGGTTAGTAAGTTTGTGGTGGTAGATAATTATTAAGTCTTGTTCTTTAATTCTTTTCAAAATTCTAGTTTCTAATCAAATTTTAACTTTCTCTTTCTATTTCTACCTCTAATACTTAATATGGGATTCTTTTTCTTTTTCAAAACAAAGAAGAACCACTTAACCAATTTAGTATTTAAAAATATACCAAAAAGTTGTTGGCCAAAAGATTACAATCTCCGGTTTTGTGTTTTGATGATAACAAAGCATATGAAGTTATTTGATACTAATCAAGTTCAAGAGTGTATTTCAGGATTCAAAAAGATCTAACAAGGCTCAAAAAGATTTAACAGGTTTCTTTCTCTAAAGGTAGGTGTTGATAGCTCAAGGGTACTCAAGAACGGGATCATACCTCAAAGCACTCAGCGTCGCTCAAATGTCACTATCAGAGAAGCCCGCTTGAAGATTCTTGTAGTAGATTAGAATCTTATAAGAAACTAGTAAGAGTAAAATATAGATTTGAGGCTAAAAGATATGCATACACAAATTTTTAAAAGTATGGTTTTGACATGTTTGATTTTGATACTTGTTCCACATTTTTTTAGAAATTTCTATCTCAGTTTAGAACTTGTATCTACATGTCTTCTCTCTTCTAAAATTCAAACAATAATTATTTGAAAATTTTCTTTACTTCAAAAATTACTTTGACCTAGTTTTTTCACTAGGTCTGTCGACCGGGCGGTCGACCGTGCCTATTACAGGCCAGAACAGTCGACCGCATGGTTGACAGAACCTCTGGCAATTGGGGTGTGCATGTTGTGCACATTCCCGGTCGACCGACCGATCGACCGGTCCCTTATTGCGGTCGACCGGCTAACTAGATTGGTCTCAGTTAAACACGGTTGACCGACCGGTCGACTGATTAGTCTACAGTTTTGCATTTACTGATTTATGAATAAAATGTCGGTCTAAACTGAGTTTTGGTCTCTCTTGCAGATAATCAAGATAAGGAAGGCAAAAGGGTAATAAGAACTTAATTAAACCCATTTTTGGGTAACTAAATCACATTTCTTGGAGGCCAAGCAAGGGATCTTTTAGAAGATACATTGAACCTAGACCCTTGCGCACGTCAGACAAATATTCGGACAAAAATATCTGAATCTGAGCATATCTGGAAGGTCCCCGAAGTGCAATGAACCCACGTACCAAAATCAGGGACGTAGGTCCCTGGTATTGCAGCGAAAAACACGGTTATGGCTGAACTTCCGCGGCCCTGTGGGGGCCCACGCGTCGATTTTCGACGTCTGGTCTCGTCTCGTCTTCTGGAACCTTCTTTTTGCCTATAAATACTATAGGGTTTCGCCGAAACAGAAGCAGATGGAAAATAGTCTAGGTTTTCTCTCTTTTCATTATAGACTAGGATTTTCTTTCTCTTTTATTTTGTATTTTCTTTTCTTTCATAGATCATGTATTAGGGCTGAGTTTATTCAGAGAGAGATAGAGATATATTGATATAATAGATGGTGACAATCTATGTAAAGGTGTCTCATTTCTTCTCCATTGCAATCTTCTCCATCTTCTACATGATGCTTAGCTAAGTTTTCTCTCATGGTGACTAACTACTAACTACTAACCACTAACTAGCTAACCACTTACTTGATAATCTATATGAATCTAATAGCCTCTACAAGGCCTTACTCTTGCAAGAGCCATTGATGACTCATGATGATAGGTTCTAACATCTATCTTATTAACTTGCTAACCAAGCTAACTCTCTCTTATTTCATGCTTGCACCTAATAATTTTGATGATCTAATGTTTGTATTAGCTTGCTCTTGATGCAAGTTTAAATGTAGAAGAACTATCTTATGAGCCATACTTTGTATCGTCTCTTGAAGCCAAGGACTAGTGATGGCCAAGGATCCATGTGAGGTAACTATCACCAAGAGGTTAGCATGTTAGTGGAGTAGTTAGTAGTTAGAAACCTTGAGATTTCTTTCATAGTATTCTCCTTTCTTTTTACTTTGTTTTAATAATTAATTTCAAAACACTTCTTTTATCTTTTCATCGTTATTTTCACCATCTTTTTTGTTCACCGTTGTCTTCATCTTCTTTTCTATTTTGTTTTTCAAACCACTTCTCTTTTATTTTCATATCGCTTTCATCGCCTTCTTCACCTATCACTTTCAGATTTCTTTTCTTTTCTTTTTCTTTTTCTTATTCTTTAACAAAGAAGAATTGTTAACTTAACACGTGAACGAACTGTTAATGCTTCTATCTCCTTCCATCCCTATGGATTCGACCCATTGAGCCAATGCTATAATGGAAATATCGAGGGAACAATTAGCACACATATATAATTACACTGATTTCATAAAATACACATTTTTCAGTGCTAGTTTCGCTCCGATCAAAATTTTGGCGCCGTTGCTGGGGACGGGAGTAGTTTTAATTTCACGTTTTTGTTAACATTTCTTCTTTGTTTTGGTGTGCAGGACAATCTTTACAGGTGCTTAACATTGCAGAACAAATACTAGCTTTGCATCTCCCTGCTCTAGAAAGCAGGAACCCAGCTTCTAAAGAAAAGCCGCGAAAACGTGACTTTTGCGGCAGAAACGCGGCGATTTTGTGATAATTGTGTATCTTGTTGTGCTGGGTTGTGTTCATTGTAATAGCTAGTCGATATGTACTATTACTTTCCTGCTTTGATTGCCTAAACATTGTAATAAATTAAAGAACTGTTTGGACGCTTTTAAAACGGTTTAGACATTTGCATTTAGGCACGTGACAAATTCAATTCTAATATACTGTATTTTGTTCTGTTGTTGTGATTTGGACTGAGGTGTACATATGGCATTGTGTATAGTATAGGACAAACACGTAGGTGATTTACTCGCTTTTTGTGTTATTCTTGTCTATATTGCACACTTGCACGAATCAAAATTAAGGGCAAAACCCATACAAGATAAGGTGAGGATTTCATCACCCTTCCTTGGCCCAAAAATCACCTCTCCACTCACATAACCCAAGCCCTAATAAAAATTGATAGACGTTGGCCCCTAGGGACATCTCGGACTCATTAAGAGATTGACTGAGGGTGAAACTTGTTTGAATCATACTCTTGTGAAATCGGTGTATAAAGTTGGGGATTAAGATGTTATGCCTCGAAGATACCGTGGTTTGGCGTAATTAAGGCCCGTTGCTTACGCACGGTGTAACACCCTATTCCTGGAATACACACTTAGTTGCGTATTCAGATTTTTCGATCATAATTTTTGATTTACCTTCCGTATTTATTTTGTATTATGAATCATTTATATGATCATTTCGCCTTGAATCTGGGTTCACGGGCTCGGAGTTGGCCCTGGTTTGAATCGAGGACCCGGTCCTAGTGTATTGCTCGACTGGGTCTTTTCGGTAGTCTGATTTGACTGATTTCTATCCTAAATATTATTTTCCAATATTTTAGATTTTTTATGATTTTCTGAAAATTTCCTGAATTAAATTGAAAATCTTCAAAACCGGTGTCGACTAGTACCGCTGATCGATTCTCGGATTTTTAATTTACAAACGGAGTAAAATTTTTAGAAACGTCTTTTCACGTTATTTCTTAAAATCATATTTTCTACCTAAATACGTTTTCAGAGAATTTTCTAAATTTATCAAAATTCCACCGAGTTTGGTGCCAGCCAGTGTCGCTGGTTGATTCCAAGATTTTTAGTTTGGAATCAGAAATGAATTTCTGGATTATACTTTCACATTGCTTCTTAGAATCATATTTTCTTCTTTAATACATTTTCTGAGATTTTTTAGAATTTATCAAAATCCGGCCGACCTAGTGTACACCAGTATCAACAGTGTAGTTCAGAATTTTTATTTTGAGAACGGGATTGAATTTCTAAAAACCAATTTCACCAAAAATCTTAAAATAATATTTATAATTTTTTAGAATTTTTGAAAAACTTTTTAAGTTACTTCATTTTTTGGGCTTTTCCGGACTTTTTGGTGTTTTCCCAGATACCGAAACCTTATCCCAATATTTTACTTTTCTCATTTTCTCTCTCTTTTTTTAGATGTGAGGACCATCCGTCTCGGATCTGATCTTAAATGCAGAAGATTCTCTTTCTCTCTGCATTTAATGCTTCTCAGATCAACTCTAATCAAGTCATTATGACTTTTGTCTTTTCTGTTAAATGCGACTTTTGCGTTTTTCCTCTGGAAGAAGGGTTTCATCTCTGCGTCTAGGTCAGTTGGTCTAGACACGGATCTCCTTATCCGAGACGCAAATATCATTAAATGGGACGCGGGTCTCATTTGATGAAAGGATGGCAAACTTGTAATAATCAACTTTTCCTTATGTATATATACACTCCACCTTTTTCTCTCTCTTTCATGTTATTCTCCTCCTTCCCGCCAACAGCCAACGAACCACAGCAAACGCAGCCGCCTTGCTTCCCTTGGCCGGCCATCCTCTCCACCTTCTCCACTACCATTTCCACCATCGTTCTCTCTCCATCTCCTCCATTCCACCACCACCACCACCACCACACCACCTTCTTCTTTCTTTTCCACCAAATAACCATTTCCACCACAACCTTCTCCACCATTTCCACCACCACCTACACCATCGCGGCCACCAACAACCACACCATCTTCCTCTTCTCATCGTGCTCTTCCCAACAAACCCATCCGTGGCTCTCCGAAACACCTTTTTCAAAACCCCAAATTTCCAAATAGAACTACACTTGCACCCCCCCCAAAAATTGCTTGGGCTACCGACCTCCGGCCACCACCAGCGCCACCGTCTAGGCAGCTGGCCGACCAAAGCCAGCCGTCCCCTCCCCCTTTCCCTTTTTCTTTCTTTCTTTCATTATTTCCTTTCTTCTTTACTTTCCCTTTTTCTCTTCTCTTTTCTTCCTTTCTCCTTTCATTTTTCCTTCTCTATATAATTAGAAAGAGAGATCATCTCTTACCCTGTGTCTCTCCCCCTTTCACCCCTGTGTTTCATTCCCTTTCTCTCTCTTTCTATTGTCTCTCTCCCCTTCCCTGCGTTTGTCTCTTTCTTATCTCTCTGTCTCTCTCTCTCTCTCTCTTGTTGTTTAATTGCTAGACGCGGAACTCAACCCTGCGTCCAAGCAATTCCTTAACGCAACCTTCGCGTTCTTGTATCAGCACAACGCGGAGTTCACGTCCGTGTCTGTGTTCTTCTCGTGTCCTAGCTTAAACGCGGGTCTCGAACCCCGCGTTTGTAGCCTCTACGCGTCTCGACTCCCGCGTCTGCGAATCCTGCGACTTCATCCTCTATCCTTCTAGTTCATTCTCTCTCATCTATATACTATAATCTTTTTATATTGAGCGTATTTACGCGTTAGTTACCTGGATTCTGGAGATCAAGCATTTCACGATGTTTTTCGAAGTTCTGGGGGAGTGACCTTGCCATCCCTTTGGACCTTCCTGCATTGTCGGGTCGACTTGTATTGCATTACGTATTGGTATCGGTATTCTTGTTTTGGATTGTGATGTACATACCTGTTATGTTAACATTTGTCATACACCTGTCTGTATCACTTATAACTGTTATGTTATCTTTTGTAACCTGTCCCCAGTTATGACATGACTTATCACCTATCACCTACCTGAACACTTGTCATTGGCATGTTAAAACCTGATACCAGTTATGACAACTCCTAACTCATGATTATCATAATACGGGAATGTAGTACCTGATTCCTTGTTATGAACTCCCGTTATAATTGATATGTACTCCTGTTATTTTCAGTTATGATCCTACTCATTCCCGTAATCTGATAATTATGTATAATAAGCTATAAAAAGGTCAACTTACACAAGAAATGGGAGAAAGTGATGGATGTCAGTATGATGCCTTGCTTATAGTAGTGGAATACTAAAACTGACGATTCGTGTTAGGGGGATTTTAGGCCCATAGAAGATGCTTGTTAGGGGGATTTCAGGTCCCCATATGGCTGTATCCCGGGCGGATGGGAACTACTATAAGTATGAGCTATTAGTTCTTCATCAGCTTCTAATAACCAACCTCGACTTACTTATATATGGATGTATGTGTGTTGAGATGTACACCAGGACACATACCTAGATATATGGGTTGGACGAGTAATAGTAATAAAATGCCACGATAATAACTTGTTATGTTGCTCTACAAACTTGGTTATACCACTTGTCTCACCAAAATTACTTTCATCAGGTTTTGCATCGGATTTCTGGTTTATGAGCATTACTATATTATATCTACTTCCTCCTGCATGCTTGTGCTCATGACACGGTTTCAATTCATGTTTATGTTTCAGAATTCATGTTTACGTTTCAGATTTATCGAAACACGTGTACTTATCCATGTATGCCATTTGGTATTTGCATCACCACTTGTTGGGGAGTTCTGACTTCCCTGGATCCTCATATCCAGGTCTCGGAGCTTGGACTGACGTGGATTCTTTTTGCTGAGGACCAAGTTTACTTTGCGGAGCAGGCAGACAAGCTGTAGCTCCAGTCCTTTCCTTGCTCCCCTGGTTGGCTCGCGGCATCTCCTGCAACTCGTGAGTGTCCTTTTGTACTGTTCATACTTGCACATCTCTTTATACTTTCCCAATTGCGCCTATTGGTGATGTAATATTCATTTAATATTGTGTCACATCTGGTGATGACTTTGTAATTGTACTCATATGTTGGAATGTATAATGCACCACGCGCTTTCGTACTCTGATTCTTGTTTGTACCGATGCTTAGCTTATATACGTGAGGGTATTTCTGACCTGCGTATATACGTCACAGTAACATCTCTGTACTCGCGGGATCGGGCCATTATAGGATGGTATCAGAGCCTAGGTTCTCACATCCTCAGTACGTCCAGATGAAAAATTAATGGCAAAGAAATTTGCAACTGGAATACAAAAGTCCTGAGTATACAATCTAACTACAAGTGGAGAGTTATCTATCTCTTCCTTCTGATCCATTTCTTGAATCCTGAGACCTTCAATCTTTTACCTTCCAGCTCCTTCTCATTACCCCCTTCAACCAACTCAGATATGGCAAGACGGGGAACTCGTAATGGTGCTGGTACTTCTCAAGATGGATCCAACAGAGACAATGATTGCCTGATGAGTGTACTTCAAGGCATGATGCAGAGTCAACAGCAGCAGACTGAGCTGCTATGTTAAGGACTATTAGTTGCACCCCGAGAACAGAGGCCAGGCAACGTGTCAGACTTCATGAGATTACAGCCGGCGATCTTTTCAGGCACAGAGAAGCCCCAGGATGTAGAACAGTGGTTGGTAGACACGACAGATCTTTTAAAGGTGCCCAAATCCTCGACGAGAACCAGGTGGAAGTAGCCAAGATACAATTGAAGGATGTGGCCCGAACATGGTGGTTGGCGGACTGGAGAAACCCATCACCTGGGACCAGTTGTCAAAGGGTTTCTACGAGAGATTCTTCCCTACAATAGCCCAAAGGGACATGAAAGAACAATTTATCCAGTTACAACAGCAAAACCGGTTAGTGGATGAATATGCTGCTGAATTCTTGAGGCTCAGCAGATTTACTCCTTACATGGTGGCGGACGAAGAAAAACGGGCCAACAAATTTCAGCAAGGGCCGAAGATGGACGTCCAGATGTTTCTTATTCCTCAACAGCTGAAGACGTACCCCCAGGTTCTCTCCATTGCCCGTGAAGTAGAACGAGGACTGGAAAAGAAGAGCGGGAGTCAAGTGCAGAGCAAGCCAATAAAAAGGCCCTTTCATTGATGAATGAAGAAGACGCAGCCAGGACTATCAATGGCCCGACAGTCAAGCGACCATTCCAACCTTCTCTTCCTCAGATCATATGCAATTTTTGCCACAAGCCTAAACATTATAGGAAAGACTGTCGGATGGCTAACAGACTATGCTTAGCATGTGGGCCGGGAGTCATGCAATAAGAGATTGCCCGTTCAGAAGGGTAGGAAATACAGTACCAGTCCGACTAGTACTCCCAGCCCCACCACTGAGAGGGAACCCAGAATCCATTGGCCGAAGAGCTCCATTCCCGTCCCAGCAGTATGATCAGCCGCAGAGAGGAGCAAGAACTGGAGTAGACCATGGCAGAGGCCAAGTTTACAACATGACAGCAGAGGCATCAGGAGAAGCAGCAGTAGAATATGAAGCTCAGTATCCAGAACAGGAAACTTGAAAATGTTACTGTAACCGCTACCCCTGATATTTCATATTTCAAGTTGGTGATCTTTCTTAAATATTCTACTTTATCACATTCTCATTGTCAACCCTGGTCTCCCCTGTGTTCATCTTCCCCTTATTGAAATTGCGAGGACGCAATTTTTTTAAGGTGGATGGAATGTAACACTCCGTTCCTGAAATACGTACTTAGTTGCGTATTCAAATTTTTTGATCATAATTTTTAATTTATCTCCTGTATTTATTTTGTATTATGAATCATTTATATGATCATTTCGCCTTGAATTTGGATTCACGGGCTCGGAGTCGGCCCTAGTTTGAACCGAGGACCTGGTCCTAGTGTATTGCTCGATTAGGTCTTTTCGATGGTCAGATTTGACCAATTTCTGTCCCAAATATTATTTTTCAATATTTTAGATTTTTTATGATTTTCTGAAATTTTCTTGAATTAAATTGAAAAATCTTCAAAACTGGTGTCGACTAGTACCGCTGATCGATTCTCAGATTTTTAATTTATAAATGGAGTAGAATTTCTAGAAATAGCTTTTTATATTATTTCTTAAAATCATATTTTCTATTTAAATACTTTTTCTGAGAATTTTCTAAATTTATCAAAATTCCACCGAGTTTGGTGCTGGCTAGTGTCGCTGGTTGATTCCAGGATTTTTAGTTTGAAATTAAAATTGAATTTTTGGATTCTTCTTTCACATTACTTCTTAGAATCATATTTTTTTTGTTTAATGCATTTTTTGAGATTTTTCAGAATTTATCAAAATCCGGCCGACCTAGTGTACACTAGTATCAACAGTAAATTTCAAAATTTTTATTTTGAGAATGGGATTGAATTTCTAAAAATCGATTTCACCAAAAATCTTAAAATAATATTTACAGTTTTTGAGAATTTTTGGGAAACTTTTCAAGTTGCTTCATTTTTCGGGCTTTTTCGGATTTTTCGGTGTTTTCCCAGATACCAAAACCTTATCCCGATATTTTACTTTTCTCATTTTCTCTCTCTTTTCTCAGATGTGAGGACCATCAGTCTTGGATCTGATCTTAAATGTAGAAGATTCTCTTTCTCTCTGCATTTAATGCTCCTCAGATCAACTCTAATCAAGTCATTATAACTTTTGTCTTTTCTGTTAAACGCGACCTTTCACGTTTTTCCTCGGACGCAGGCTTCATCTCCGCTTCTAGGTCAGTTAGTCTAGACGCGGATTTCCTTTGCCTAGACGCGAATATCATTAAATGGGGCGCGGGTCTCATTTGATGAAAGGATGGCAAACTTGTAATAATCAACTTTTCTTTATATATAAACACTCCACTTTCTTTTTCTCTCTCTTTCATTTTATTCTCCTCCTTCTTCTTCCTAACAACAGCCAACGAACCACAGTAAATGCAGCTGCCTTGCTTCCCTTGGCCAGCCATCGTCTCCACATTCTCACCACCATTTCCACCACCATTCTCTCCTCCATCTCCTCCTCTATTCCAACAACAACAAAAACAACACCACCACCACCACACCACCTTCTTCTTCTTCTTTTTCCACCAAACAACCATTTCCACCACAACCTTCTCCACCATTTCTACCACCACCTGCACCATTGCGGCCACTGACAACCACGCCATCTTCCTCTTCTCGTCGTGCTCTTCCCAATAAACCCATCCGTCGCTCTCCGAAACACCTTTTTCAAAACCCCAAAATTTCAAATTGAACTACACTTGTATCCCCCACAAATTGCTTGGGCTACTGACCTCCGGCCACCGCCGGCGCCGCCGTCTAGGCAGCTGGCCGACCATAGCCAGCTGTCCCCTCCCCCTTTCCCTCTTTCCTTCTTTCTTTCATTCTTTCCTTTATTCTTTACTTTCCTTTTTTTCTCTTCTCTTTTCTTCCTTCCTTCTTTCATTTTTCCTTCTTTGTATAATTAGCAAGAGAGAGCATCTCTTACCCTGCGTCTCTCTCCCTTTCACCCCTGTGTTTCATTCCTTTCCTCTCTCTTTCTATTGTCTCTCTCCCCTTCCCTGCGTTTCTCACTTTCTCATCTCCCTGTCTCTTGTTGTTTAATTGCTAGACGCAGAGCTCAACCCCGCGTCCAAGCAATTCCTTAACGCAACTTTTGCGTTCTTGTATCAGCATAATGCGGAGTTCACGTCCGCGTCTGTGTTCTTCTCGTGTCCTAGCTTAAACGCGGGTCTCAAACCCCGCGTTTGTGGCCTCTACGCGACGCGACTCTCGTAACTTCATCCTCTCTCCTTCTAGTTTATTCTCTCTCCTCTATATAGTATAATCTTTACTATATTGAGCGTGTTTACGTGTTAGTTACCTGGACTCTGGAGATCAAGCATTTCACGGTGTTTTTCGAAGTTCTAGGCGAGTGTCCTCACTATCCCTTTGGACCTTCCCGCATTGTCGGGTCGATGTATTACATTACGTATTTGTATCGGTATTTTCGTTTTGGATTATGATGTACATACCTGTTATGTTAACATTTGTCATACACCTATCTATATCACTTATAACTGTTATGTTATCTTTTATAACCTGTCCCCTGTTATGACATGACTTATCACCTATCACCTACCTGAGCACTTATCATTGGCATGTTAAAACCTGATACCAGTTATGACTAACTCCTAACTAATGATTATCATAATACGGGAATGTGGTACCTGATTGCTTGTTATAAACTCCTGTTATGATTGATATGTACTCCTGTTATGACTAGTAATGATCCTACTCATTCCCGTAATCTAATAACTATGTTTAATAAGCTATAAAAAGGTCAACTTACAAGGGGAATAGGATAAAGTTATGGATGCCAGTATGATGCCCTGTTTATAGTAGTGGAATACTAAAACTGATGATTGGTGTTAGGGGGATTTCAGGCCCCCAGAAGATACGTGTTAGGGGGATTTCGGGCCCCCATATGGCTGTGTCCCGGGCGGATGGGAACTACTATAAGTATGAGCTATTAGTTCTTCATCAGCTTCCAATAACCAACCTCGACTTACTTATATATGGATGTATGTGTGTTGAGATGTACACCAGGACACATACCTAGATATATGGGTCGAATGAGTAATAATAATAAAATACTAAGATAATAACTTGTTTTGTTGCTCTACAAACTTGGTTATACCACTTGTCTCAATACAATTGCTTTTATCCTATTTTACATTGAATTTTTGGTTTATGAGCATTACTATATATATTTACTTACTCCTACATGCTTGTGCTCACGACATGGTTTCAATGCATGTTTATGTTTCAGAATTCATGTTTACGTTTCGAATTTATCGAAACACATGTACTTATCCATGTATGCCATTTAGTATTTACATCACCACTTGCTGGGGAGTTCTGACTTCCCTGGATCCTCATATCTAGGTCTCGGAGCTTGGACTGACGTGGATTCTTTTTCCTGAGGACTAAGTTTACTTTGCGGAGCAGGCAGACCAACTGTAGCTCCAGTCCTTTCCTTGCTCCCCCGGGTTGGCTCGCGGCATCTCCTGTAACTCGTGAGCGTCCTTTTGTACTATTCATACTTGCACATCTCTTTATATTCTCCCAATTGCGCCTATTGGTGATGTAATATTCTTGTAATATTGTGTCACATCTGGTGATGACTTTGTAATTGTACTCATATGTTGGAATGTATAATGCACCACGTGCTTCCATACTCTGATTCTTGTTTGTACTGATGCTTAGCGTATATACGTGAGGGTATTTCTGACCTGCGTATATACGTCACAGTATCGTCTCCATACTCGCGAGATTGGGGCGTTACATACAGATACCACCCACCGTATTTTGCCCCTACCTAGCCGATTAGCTTGTGGTCGGATTCATACAGCAACCCCTCCCCTGGGTAATCGCCCAGTTAGGAGTCGTCTAGGTCTAGGTCAACCCTAATATAGGCTTAGTTTTGATTTTCTTTCTTTTTGTTTGTTGTTTGCTTTTTCTTTTTTGTTTATGATTGTTTGTGAAATGGAATTCAATAACAACAATTCTTTCAATCCTAATATGAATCCATATTCCACACTGACCCCATTTGATTCAGATAATTTCAACCCGATTTTTCACAATATGAACCAACCAAATACACCAGGTTGGACTTATCCGAATCATACAACCTATACCCCCAATCTTATGACTATAATTTTTAAAATAATTTTAACTTTTCACAGAGTCAATGGGGATTCACCTCCCCCGAGTCAAATTTTCAACCACCTTGTCCACAATTTTCACAATTTCTACAATATTAATTTCCCGATTTTGCTTCATATACTCTTTTTCTAGAACCACAAATTGAAGAAAAATTCGAATTAGAAAAGAGTATAGAAGCCAACTTGCAAGAGGCCGAGCGACAATTTCAGAACATGTTGGCCTCCCCAATTCCATAATATTTTTAAAAGTCTTACTCAGTCCCACCTCTTCATAATGATCAAACATCCATCTTAGAATTAACTGAGGAACTCTTGCGTGAGCCCAAGTGACAATCTCAAAACTTATTGGACTCACAATCTTCACAATTTTTTCAAAACCAAGATTCCTACACTTTCTTTCTAGAACAACCATTTGAAGAAAAATCTGAGCTAGAAAAGAGTATAGAATTCTTACATGAGACCTCACAACTATTTCAAAAATCTTTTGCCCAGTCTATCAATAGGTTAGAAACACAACTGAGTCAATTGGTTAACATTCATAGGAATGAAAAAACTCACTCTTATCAGCCTTTGACCAATCCAGACATCTTAAACTTTATAGATCTAGATAGGACTCATATTGTTTTGGAAACCAAGATTCAATTTCAGAACACCCATTTGAACTTGACCAACCTCAAAATTTTGAGAACTATGCGGATATTTTGGCAAGTTATCCTATTCCTAAAATTTAACTTTAGCATGACTATGATCCTGTACCTCAACTTGGTAATTCAATTCTATTTTCTAATTCAATAATGACTGAGGTGTTTTTACCTGATTTCAGGCCTTTTACCGAGTCAACATTGGATCCTGTGCCAATCTATCGTGAAATTGAATCACCAATCTTTTATGATCAACAAATTGAACTTGACCAATTTCATACTTTTGAATGTCCCATTGACAAATTGGCAAGTTTTCCTTTTAAAGCAATTGAACTTAGACAAGAATGTGACTTCGATCCTCAAATTTGTGATCCAGTTCAAATTCCTGAATCAATATTGACTCCTATTTCGCTACCCAATTTGAGCAACATTTTAGAGTCAGTTTTGATTTCCATACCTGTCATTCTTGAACTTGAATCACCAATCTCAGAGAGTCACATTCCATAGTGGGGAAATGAATGTGGACTTGAATTTTAACTTTTTGATTTGGACCAGATTACTGAACCAATTTTGACTCCTGAACCTTTACTTGACTTAAGTTAAATTCTTGAGTCAGTATTAGTTTCTGCACTTTCTGAGTCCAAATCAATCATTCCATCTTTTCCCACTCTATTTTAGAACAAGGATGTTGATAAAATTGACTCTAAAATTATTTTTAAAATTTGAAAATTTGATGGGGTAAAATTCTTAATAAAAATTATTCATATATATATATATATATATATATATATATATATATATATATATATATATATATATATATATATCATTCTATTGGGTTGTATTATAGAGGTCATTGGTGGGTTCCTCCGAACTCAATGTAAATTGGATTGGCCGCATTTCGTGGACCAATCAGACAACCACCGGAACCACCACCTTGATGTGATTTTTCCTTCACTCTCTATTTGTTTCATGCATACATACATTCACGATGCATTAAGGACAATGCATGAGATAAGTGTGGGGGAGGGTCTACTAACGTAGAGTTTTTTAGATTTTCTTTCTTTTTCACTTCTTTTAGGATATTCTTAGAAATTTCCCCTTTTGTATATGATTTTTCCCTTTCTTTAAAAACTTTTTGAAATAAAAAATAGAGTTTTGATCTATTTTTAAGAAAATTAAGATGATCTTAGAAATTAAGGAAGCCTTAAATTATGACATCATAAACCTAGTTGAAATAATGGATCTTGTTTAAGATTATAGGCTAAGTAAGATAAATTGAATATATAATTTTATCTTAAATTTTTTGCCTTAGATAGTATACACTTCACACTTACACATTTTTGGGAAAGAAACAAAGACCTGAAATTCCATAAAGTAAAATTAAATAAAAAGAAAAAAAATATATATATATATATATGGTATATATAAGAAAATACTTATTAAACTGGATAACTATGCTTCAAGAAGCATGATTATTCACGCCTAACGGTGGTCAAAAGAAACAAATAATCCCCTTTAGTTTTGTGGCCTTGTTTACTCGAGTCCTTAAACCCGAGGGATGTTTTCTCATCTGGTGCCCTAAGACCGCTGGTCTGGGAGTCATCGGTTAAAGGCTCACTACCCGGGTAAACTAGAAAGCCTAAGAAAACTAAGGAAGAAAAAAGAAATATATATATATAAATGGTTTGATGGTTAGAGTTGAAATCCCAAAAATCGTCACTGTCACAAAGTGCATATTATCTAGGTTTTATGAATATTCAATCCAATTTTGAATTCTTACCTTAATTGAAGACAAGATCTTGCATATAGATTAAGTTTAAGGAAGAATAATTTTCGGTAGACTTATGATCTTAGATCACTTATATTTTTGCAAAAATATTTCGAAAACTTGTCTCTCTTTCAAAATGTGTTTTCAAAATACTAACATTTGTCTTCTTTCTTTATGGATTTTGTGAGTGCAATCTGCTGAAAACCCTCAGGAGACAAAACTCCTCCTCTAGGGATAACCTAGAGGTTTAACAGCTTGTTGCACACGCTCAGTGCAATCGCGTTACTTGCGAAAGTAGTGTAATAACATTTGTAGTATAGTTTTTCTTCTCTTGTTTTGCTCGAGACGAGCAAAAGATAAGTAATTAGTCTACAGTTATGCATTACTATATCGTATTTTCCTACTGATTTATGAATAAAATGTCAGTCTAAACTGTGTTTTGGTCTCTCTTGCAGATAATCAAGATAAGGAGGGCAAAAGGATAATAAGAGCTTAATTAAACCCATTTCGGGTAATTAAATCCGCATTTCTTGGAGGCCAAGTAAGGGATCTTCTAGAAGATACATTGAACCTAGACCCTTGCGCACGTCAGACGAATATTCAGACGAAAATACTTGAATCTGAGCATATCTGGAAGGTCCTCGAAGCGCAACGAACCCACGTACCAACACCAGGGACCTAGGTCCCTGGTATTGTCACGAAAACGCAGCTATGGCCGCATTTTCGCGGCCCTATATTGGGCCCACGTGTCAATTTTTGACGTATGGCCTCGTCTCATCTTCTAGAACCTCCTTTTGCCTATAAATATGCAGGGTTTGGCCGAAACACAAGCAGATGGAAAATAGGCTAGGTTTTCTCTCTTTTTGTTGTAGATTAGGATTTTCTTTCTCTTTTATTTTGTATTTTCTTTTCTTTTATAGATCATGTATTAGGGCTGAGTTGATTCATAGAGAGATATTGATGTAATAGATGGTGACAATCTATGTAAAGGTGTCTCATTTCTTCTCCACTGTAATCTTCTCCATCTTTTACATGATGCTTAGCTAACTTTTCTCTCATGGTGACTAACTACTAACCGCTAACTAGCTAACCACTTACTTGATAATCCATATTAATCTAATAGTCTCTACAAGGCCTTGCTCTTGCAAGAGCCATTGATGGCTCATGATGATGGGTTCTAACATCTAACTTGCTAACTTGCTAACCAAGCTAACTCTCTTTTATTTCATGCTTGCTCTTAATAGTTTTGATGATCTAATGTTTGTATTAACTTCCTCTTGATGCAAGTTTGAATGTATAAGAACTATCTTATGAGCCATGCTCTGTATCGTCTCTTGAAACCAAGGACTAGTGATGGCCAAGGATCCATGTGAGACAACTATCACTAAGAGGTTAGTATGTTAGTGGAGTAATTAGTAGTTAGAAACCATGAGATTTCTTTCATAGTATTCTCCTTTTTGTTTACTTTGCTTTAAAAATTGATTTCAAAACACTTCTTTTATCTTTTCATCGTTGTTTTCACCATCTTCTTTGTTCACCTTTGTTTTCATCTTCTTTTCTATTTAGTTTTTCAAACCACTTCTTTTTTATTTTCACATCACTTTCATCGCCTTCTTCACCTATCACTTTCAGATTCTTTTCTTTTTCTTTTTCTTATTCTTTAACAAAGAAGGAATTGTTAACATAACACGTGAACGGACTGTTAATGCTTCTATCACCTCCCGTCCCTGTGAATTTGACCCGTTGAGTCAATGCTATAACGGAAGTATCGAGGAAACATTTGTTGGCCCAAGGTTACAATCACCCGGTTTTTGAGTTTTGATGATTACAAAACATATATAGTTATTTGTATTAATCATATTTTAGTGTTTAAGCGTGTTTCAGGGTTCTAAGGATTCAAGATGTTTTCTTCCCTAAAGGAAGGTATTTTTTGACTCAAGTTGACTCAATTCGGATCAAGGATTCAAGCTTGCATATGGAGAAGCCCAAATTTGAAGATCTTGTAGTCACTTAGAACCTTTGTAAGAATTAGTATGTTAAAGAGTAAGGTTATGATAAGTTGGCTCAAGAAAACACACACTTTTATTTTTCAAAATAAGAGTTTTGTTTTGGTTAGTTGGATTAGGTGCATGTCTTGATTGATATACATGTCTCAAAATATTTCATATTTTTACCTCTAGTTTAAATCATGTATCTCATCCCTTATAGCATGCTACTTAAACATCAAACCATTTAAAAATATTTTAAATATTCTTCAAAGTTAAAAAAATATTTCCAAAATAAAACTATTTCAAGCCTAACGGTCGACTGGGCGGTCGACCGGATCTATTTCAGGCCAGATCGTTCGACCGGACTGGTCGACCGGGCCTTATGGCATTGGTACACACGTTTGTTCACGTCTGCTGGTCGATCGGACCGGTCGACCGACTGACTGACCCTTGCTCTCGGGTTTTGTCTGTCGACTGGGCCAGTCGATCGACAGATCAAACTAATCTTTTTGATTAGCCTGCGGTCGACCGACCGGTCGACCGAGTCCAACGGCTCGTTTGCCAGATAGACTGCCGGTCGACCGGCTCGGTCGACCGACAGCCGCCAGCAGCCCCAACGGCTAATTTCTTGAAATCTATTTTCTGGTTTTGATTTTGATGGTTCTTTCAGCTATCTCTGATTTTCTTGTGCCTATAATCTGACCTATTGACCTAGATTAAATGATGAAATGCTCTTATCTAATCCCTATAAATAGATGTCATTGGTCCTTTGTTGAATAAAAGAAAAATCCCTATTATTTTTAAGTTTCTAAAGAAAAGAAAAGTTTTCAAGCTCTCATTCTCTAAAGTGCTTTCTTGGTTAAAGTTTTCAGTTATTTTTCAAGCTCTTTTTACTTCTTTACAACTGAAATTTTCTCACTTCACTTCTTGAGCCAAAAATCATCCCCACTCTATATGAAGTTGTAAGAAATAAGTTTGTGGTCTTTTGATCACCAAGTTACTTGTATTTTCTTGTATTGAGATCCCTCTTGTGTAGAGATTGGATTGGTTAGAGTTGGGTACTCCTGTCTTTTGTAGACCAATTGTAATCCCCTTGGGTGTAAAGGTTCCGGTGTGAAAATTCCCTTTGCGGATTTACTGAAAATCCTTCACGGTGGTGGAGGCGGGGACGTAGAACAATGGCTCGAATCTCGAAACAAATTTCTTGTGTTTGCGATTGGTTTCCTTATTGCTTTTTCATTGCCTTACATTTCTATCTTATGATACCTCTTGCTTGCACTTCATTATTGCACCCATTTTAATTACTTGCATTTTTCGGTCTTTACTCATCTCAACAAGAAAGCAATTACGCGCCTCAACTCATAATCTGGAGGAATCAAAGAGGAGAAGTTCTAGAGCCCTTCACGGGAATTCGGCTTCAATTTCTTGTTTTGAGTGACCGGTTGCATCATACATATATACTTGTTTAAAAAGATCATTAGATTAGCATTAACACCTATTCACCCCCCCTCTAGGTGTTTTTCAATTGGTATCAGAGCTTTGGTCTCTAGGTTCTTGGCTTAACAACCTTAGAGAGATCCTATATTGCTAATCACTCTATTCATTTTTCATCCTTATACACTTAGTAATGGCCGAAGGAATTAAGACCCCACCCAAGTTTGATGGCCTTAACTTTCCCATATGGAAGGTTAAGATGACCGTGTTTTTGCAATCTTTAGGGAGCCGGGTTGCAAAGGCGGTGACCAAACCTTTTAGTGCACCCCTTGGTGATAAGGACACTTGGTCCAATATTGCTGGTTGCTAAAATAAAGAAAACAACCAAGGAGTTTAAGAATGTACCGTGTAGCTTGTGGCTAACGGGTCGTGTCCACAAGGAGGGATGCGATGGAAGCTTTTCGATGAGTTGCTTAAAAACAAGGAATTTGTGTTCGTTTTTTAGGAAAAAGAGAATGGAAGGAAAAGAGATGAAAAAGAGAAATTTCAACTTTCAGAAAAGGATTTGGAGAAGGTGATTTGTAAAAAGCTTTAAGAGTTGTGATGTTGTTTTATAATATGAAATCAGATCTGGGCTTACTATCTTCCTACTCAATTGTTCATTCTTCTCTTAAAGTATTAAGTCCCTCAAGTTATCATTTGCAAAACTTAAAGTTGCTTTTCTTTAGAAAGCTTTGAGTAAAGCACATAAGATGCAGAAGGTTTGAGTCCTTTTTCTTCAAGAAAGAGTTGGAATCGGATATTAAAACGTAAACCGCGAAGAAGCAAGAATGAATTAAAAATGATTCACAAGAAGTTCAAGAAAGAATGGTGAATCAACTATCCATACCTATCCTCATGTGCCTTCAAGAACACTTTCAAAAAGAAAGGCTTTTAAGGGAGGCATGCATATGAGTCATCGGGTCTTTTTCTTTTAAAAACAGAAGAGAAGAAAATAAGAGAGAGTCGATAGCTAGCCCAGAAAAAGTGTTTAGTTACTCATGGAAAGCGAAGAAAACAACGACATAATCTAAAGCATACCGTACTACAAGTGAAAGAGAAATCGGCCCGACTTTTGTATTGCTGTCACTTCAACCTTCAAGTACAAGCTCTCAGTTCTCTCTCTCACAAGTTTTTGAAACTGGACTACAACTTAAAAAGCAAGATTACAACTTTCTTTCTAGCTAACAATGAACCTAGATCCTAAGAAAATAAGTGCAAAATTTAATCCTAGTCTTCGCTGCCTTTTTCTCTGCTAAAAGAGGTATTTATAGCCAAAAACCAAAGAATCAGGATCCCGGGAACGTTGGGGTAGCAAACGCTCCCCAAACTGAAATCAGTTAGCCCCGAAAACGCGGCTTGGGCTGCGTTTTCGCTGCCCTGGTGTGGCCACGTGGCCACACCAAGAGGGGGGAGCTTCCTGGTATGAAGGGCTTCTCGCATATCCTGCTGGTTTTCTTGTTGCTGCTTCAACCGCTGACTGAATCAGTTTTTGATTTTCTGGCTTTGATTCCTCGATTCAAGGAGGATTTTTCTCACCCCTTGATATGCCAAGATATAGCCTAGACTTCTTCACTTCGAATTTATTCTGAATTAATTCAGAATAAAGTGGGCTTTTGGGCTTGTTCCTCATTTATTTCCTTGAGCATTTGGGCCTACATTTAGCAAAGAAAAAAGACACTTATTAATATCATTTATTAGCAAACAAGTGTGGTAACGTGACAACATAAATGCAATGTATGTGACAAATCACACCCCCACACTTATCTTTTGCTTGCCCTCGAGCAAAACATCATACTAACTAGAATCAATTATTAGACCACTTTCGCGGGTCACTCGATTGCACTGAACATGTGCAAAAGCCGTTAAACCTCTAGGTCACCCCTAGAGGACGAGTTTTGTCTCGTGAGGGTTTTCAGCGGATTACACCCACAAAATCCAAAAAGGAAGAGAAAATGTTAGTATTTTCGAAAAGCATATTTTTTTTTATATTTTGAAGGAGAAAATATTTGAAGTATATTTGTGAGATTTTAAGTAATCTATAAGTTATAGGAATATCAAAATTTTCATTCCTAAACTTAGTCTCCATTCAAAAACATGTCATCAATTAAAGTAAGGAGTCAAATTGTACTTCTCATCTAGTCTATTAATTTACCCTGATTCGTATGCATCATCGTGACTGTGAAGTTTACTAAGGGTTCTTCAACATTAACTCCTATGCCTCATATTTATTTATTTATTTATTTTTGTGAACTTTTATTCCTCAATTTCATTAGGCTTTCTAATCTGCCCATGTAACGAGCTTTCAGTCGGTGACACCCAAACCAGACGGTTTTAGGGCACCAGGTGAGAAAACACCCCTAAGGACCTAAATACCCGAGCAGATAAGGCCACGAAACCAAGGTTTTTATTTATACTGTGTAACCCTTTTAGGCGTGAATACTTATGCTTCATGAGGCATAAATACCCAGCTTAATCAGAGGATACACATTATTTATACGAGGTACCCCTTTTAGGCGTGAATACTTATGCTTCATGAGGCATAAATACCCAGCTTAATCAGAGAATACTTTTTTTTTTCAAACTTGTCTAATTATCTTTTGCATAAATACTAAGGCTTGCTTAGGCCAAAGCACCTAGCTACTCAATAATTAGACCTTTTTTTTATGAGGCATAAGAGTCTCTGTTTTCAAACCCTAAGTGTGTAAGTGTATTTTGTGTGCATATGTCATTAAGGTAAATATCAAGACTAAATTACTTTCCCAAATTTCTTTCTGACTCTAAAAATCAAACAAGTTATTTTATTTCGACCAAGTGTAAGAAATCCTAATTATGATTCTCCTATTCCTTAAAATTGACTTAAATTCTTACAAAAATATATCAAAATATTGTCTACCCTTTTCAAATTTTTTTTTTTATTATCAGCCATGTTAGAACCCTCCCCCACACTTATCTCATGCATTGTCCCCAATGAATGAAAGAAATGTATAAGTGCATGAAATAAAATGGAAAGGATGAAAGTTACCGATACACTGGGTCAAAAAGACCCATTACCGTTTCATCTACCGGCACCGATTCCAAGAAAGGTTTAAGGCGTTGACCATTTACCTTAAAGTTATTTCCATTCTTGGGTCACTGATCTCAACTGCACGATGTGGAAACACTGTTTTTACAACGAATGGCCCAGTCCATCGTGATTTCAATTTTCCTGGGAAAAGATGAAGCCTAAAATTGTAGAGTAAGACTTTTTGACCAGGGACAAAGGTTTTTCTTATGATGTGCTTGTCATGAAAAATCTTCACTCTATCTTTAGTGATCCTAGCATTTTCATAGGTCTCATTTCTCAATTCCTCTAATTCGGAAATTTGTAATTTCCGAAGGTCACCGGCCTTAGTCAAATCAAAATTCAACTGCTTGATTGCCTATAAGGCTCGGTGCTCTAACTCAACGGGCAAGTGACAAGGTTTGCCATAGACTAACCTATAGGGAGACATTCCTAAAATCATCTTGAAAGCGGTCCTGTAGGCCCATAGAGCATCTACAAGTTTTAAGGACCAATCTTTCCGGTTTTGGTTCACAGTTTTCTCCAATATAAGTTTGACTTGTCTATTTGAAACCTCAACTTGCCCACTGGTTTGAGGATGATATGGTGTGGACAACTTGTGAGTTATAGCATACTTTCGCATAAGGGCTTCAAAAGATCTATTGCAAAAGTGGGTGCCATTATCACTGATGATAGCACGAGGGGTTCCGAAGCGGGAAAAAATGTTCTCTCTCAAAAACTTTATGACAACTTTGTTATCATTAGTTTTACAAGGAATGGCTTCTACCCACTTGGACACGTAGTCCACAGCAACCAATATGTATTGGTTCCCAAATGAGTTAGGAAATGGACCCATAAAGTCGATGCCCCAAACATCAAAGAGTTCTATTTCTAGAATTGGGTTGAGGGGCATCATATTTCGATGTGAGATCCTACCTACCATTTGGCATCTAGGGCACGTCTTGCAATATTCATAGCCATCCTTGAACAGAGTGGGCCAATAAAAACCGCTTTGTAGCACCTTTTCAGCAGTCTTGCGGGGACCAAAGTGTCCACCGCATGCAAGTTCGTGACAAAAGGACAAAACACTCCTAACCTCCTCATCGGGAATGCATCTCCTAATAATTTGGTCGGAACAGTACTTGAAAAGATACGGTTCCTCCCAAAAGAAATACCGGACTTGGGATAAGAACTGGTAAACATCAATTTTGGACCAATGAGATGGAGTTTGGTTTGTGACTAAGTAATTCACTATATCAGCAAACCAAGGTTCCCTAGAGATAGCTAAGAGATGTTCATCAGGAAAATCCTCATTGATGGGTAATTCGTTGCATGGAGAATTGGGAATCCGTGAGAGATGGTCAGCAACGACATTTTCTACGCCTTTCTTGTCTCGAATTTCGAGATCGAATTCTTGAAGAAGGAGGATCCAACGAATGAGTCGGGCCTTGACATCCTTCTTCATCATGAGATACCTAAGCACAGAATGATCGATAAAAATGGTAGTTCTGGACCCTAGTAGGTAGGGACGAAACTTCTCTAAGGCAAACACTACTGCCAAGAATTCCTTCTCGGTCGTAGTGTAGTTCAGTTGAGCGTCATTGAGAGTCCTACTAGAGTAGTAGATCACATGCTGCTTGTTATCAATACGTTGTCCTAGGACAGCGCCTATGGCAAAATCAGAAGCATCGCACATAATCTCAAACGGCTTAGACCAATCCGGTGCAGATATGATTGGTACAGAAATCAGCTCTCTCTTAAGCTTCTCCCAAGAAGTGATGCAGTCAGCATCGAAAGTGAAGGACACATCCTTAGCTAACAGATTAGTCAAGGGCCTAGCAATTTTGCTAAAATCCTTGATAAATCTTCGGTAGAAACCAGCGTGTCCTAAGAAGGATATAATGTCCTTAACGCATTTGGGCATGGGAAGCTTAGCAATAACCTCGATTTTGGCTCTATCCACTTCTATTCCTTTCTTGGATATTTCATGATCCAAGACAATTCCATGTTTCACCATGAAGTGGCATTTCTCCCAGTTTAGTGTCAAATGTTTTTCAGCACAACGTTGGAGGACGAGTTCAAGATGGTGGAGACATTGAGTGAATGAATTTCCGTAGATGGAGAAATCATCCATGAAGATTTCTAAGAAGCACTCTACCATATCAGAGAAAAGACTCAACATGCAACGTTGAAACATTGCTGGGCATCGCATAAGCCGAATGGCATTCAACGATAAGCAAATGTCCCAAATGGACATGTGAACGTGGTCTTTTCTTGGTCCTCGGGAGCGATAGGGATTTGGTTATAGCCCGAGTAACCGTCCAAGAAGCAGTAGTACTCGTGACCCGCCAAACGTTCAAGCATCTGATCAATGAAGGGAAGTGGAAAATGGTCCTTACGAGTTGCAGCATTCAGTTTCCTATAGTCAATGCAAACTCGAATTTTCGTGGGAAGTCAAGTTTGAACCAACTCTTTGTTCTCATTTTCCACTACGGTGAAACCAGATTTCTTTGGGACCGCGTGGACAGGACTGACCCATTGGCTATCCGAAATGGGATAAATTATCCCATTGTCTAAGAGTTATATGATTTCAGCATGAACAGCCTCTTGCATAATAGGGTTTAACCTACGCTGCGGGTCTCTCTTGGGTGTGGCGTCTTCATTGAGATGGATGCGGTGTTGAACGTGTAAGATCACCTAGAGGGGGGGTGAATAGGTGATGGCTAATCTAATGGTCACTTATGAACAAATAATGCGGAATTAAAACTAAGTTGACCAAATAAAACTTCTTTTAATTGAACACTTATGTATAACACAAGAGTGTTGCCGAATTCCCCTTGCGAGGCTCTGGACAAACTCCTCTAGATTCCCCTTGAATGGGTTGAGGTGCCGCGTTGGCTCTCTTGGTTGAATACTAGTGTTAATAACAATCCCAAGCAAGTATAGCAATTATGAGCACAAAGGTATATCATGCATATAAGAGATAAAGACTATAAAGTAATGCAAGATATAAGTGAGACAAAAAGAGTAAGAGAGCAAGAGTGAGCAATCGCAAACACAAAGGGTTTGTTTCGAGGTTCGAGCACACTTGCTCTACATCCCCGCCTTCGACACACGAAGGATTTCCACTATGCACGATCCAACCGGATCTCTCCTTGGTGCCGCAACACCTACAAGCCCTCGGACTCCCAAAGTCCCTTTCACACCACAAGCCCACCGGCTCGTCGAGGCCGCACCTCGTACAACAAGTCCGCACCCGAACTCAAAACACCGCGAGCACACTTGCCCGCTTCCTCAAATACAAAGAAAGATCTTGGTGATCTAAACACTTGATCACCTAACAAAACTCTCACTACAACACTCCTATAGGATAGATATAACTATGGATGCTCAAGTGTAGTGTGAGAAATCAAGGAAAGAACTTTGATGGAAAACTCAAGAAATCACAATAAACACTCTCTTGATAAAATCCCTTTTGATAGGAAATATTGGCACTCTATTTTGTGGAGAAAACTCTGCTAAAAGAATGAAAATAACTGGACAAAAGCTCTCCTAAAATCTTAGCTTCAAACAATGACAAAAACCCCAATTTATAGGCTGCCAGAAAACTAGCCGTTGGAATCTGTCAGTACTGCCGGTCGACCGGTCCGGTCGACCGCCAACGGTCAAGAATCCGACCGTTGGAGCCTCCGGTCGACCGGCTCGGTCGACCGCGCACCTGGAGCAGAGAATTACTTCTCTGTCGGTCGACCGGTGCGGTCGACCGGAATTTCCAGAGAGCAGACTCTCTGAAGCGGTCGACCGGCATGGTCGACCGTTCTCCAGTGCACACAGGCGTGCACGTCTGTGCACGTCCAGTCGACCGTGGGTCGACCGGCTCTTGGTGCGGTCGACCGCCCGGTCGACCGGACCAGCCTGTCAGGCCAGTTCTGGTCTGGAAAACTGGTATAAAAACCTTTTTATAAAATCCCCAAAAATACATATAAATTCTACAAAAAATAGTTTTATGATATAGAAACATGCTTGCACAAAATCAAGGCATGTTATTAAAGATTTGACTATTTTTGTAACTTGAAAATATTGGCTCATAATAAAAACTGTTTTTCTAAAACAACATGTTTTTCCAAATTTTCATCAAATACAAAACAAGATATACTTTAAAGCATAGTGTGTATGGATATGATCCACTACACAATCAAGATGAAATATCTAGTTTTTGACATAAAGCACTAAACTTGGTTTTGAAATATCAACATGTTTTTCCAAATTTTCATCAAATACAAAAACAAGATATACTTTAAAGCATAGTGTGTATGGATATGATCCACTACACAATCAAGATGAAATATCTAGTTTTTGACATAAAGCACTAAACTTGGTTTTGAAAGATATGTATATAGGTAACATCAAAAACCAAGACATGTATTTTGTCTAATGAAAAATCTTTTTCTCAAATAAAAATTCTTTTCTAAACATGAAAATCTTTTTATGAAAGCAATTCTATCAAGAGTGTGTGCGTAAGATATACTTGAGCAATCCACCAATCTATTCTATCATTTACATTTTTATCTAAAACAAATAAAAATCTTATACCTAGACACAAGTCTTCAACATCTTGAAGTCTTCCCTTGAAGGCTTCTCCTCTTCTTGACTTGGTCCAAGCTTGATCCAAAGCTCCTTGGATCACCCCGTGCTAGCTCCAAATCTTGACATTTAATCCTTTGTTGAGCTTTGCACCTACTAGATCTTGATAAAGAATCTGTCACTAATTAAACAAGATCATTAGCAAATATAACTACATGAGTTGATCATCATCAAAACTAGAGTGATAGGCCTTTGGGCCAACAGAACGATGGTTGGACTTAATCCCTTAATATCAGTCATAGTCCACCCAATGGCTTCCTTATGTTTTCTTAGAATATCTTTCAAATCTTTTCTTCCCCGCCATTTAAGTGAGAGGCAATGATGACGGGAAATGTCTCTTGTTCGCCTAGATAGGCGTACTTGAGATGCGCAGGAAGGGCTTTCAATTCTACGGAAGAGGCAGGCTCACTAGAAGGACTAGTCAAATCTGTTGGCTCCATTGTAGGTGAAATTGGGTTGAAGCCCAATTCACGGCAGAATCGACCACCTGATCGAGATTAAAGTCATCAGACTCTAACTCGAAGTCAATCTCCATTTCTGATTCCAATTCTTCCCCGTGTTCACTTGTCAAGTTCTCAATTTGGTTTACTTCAAAAGTTTGGTCCTCGATGTCACGGGTTGTTTTCCTAGATGGAAGAAATTGACTTCTCTAGTCATGTCTCCAAAGGTTAACCTCATAGACCCATTCCTGCAATTGATGATGGCATTAGCAGTGGCTAGGAATGGTCGACCTAGGATGACCGGAGTTTGAGCCCTACGATTGGAGTTGGACATAGGTTGTGTCTCCAAAACTATGAAATCGACAGGGTATATGAACTCTCCTACCCGGATCAGGACATCGTTAATTTCCCCTTTTGGAACTTTAACAGAACGATCAGCCAGTTGGATGGTGACTCGAGTTGGACTAAGGTCACCCAACCCAAGTTGTTGATAAACAGAGAATGGAAGCAAGTTGATACTTGCTCCCAAGTCAAGAAGTGCACGACTAATCTCGGCTTGTCCTATTGTGCAGGCAATGGTAGGGCTACCTGGATCTTTGTACTTGACAGAGATAGGACCCGAAAATAGCTCACTAATATTAGTGGCTAGGAAGACTTTCTTAGGAACATTAGTCTTTCTCTTCTTGGTGCACATGTCCTTAAGAAACTTAGCATAGGAAGGAACTTGTTGGATGGCATCAAGGAGTGGCACATTTATTTTCACTTGGTTAAACATCTCGATTATCTTGTCCATGTGCGGGTTTTGCTTGTTGTTTTTCAGCCTATTCAAAAATGGTACTATAGGCTGGTGCACCTGGCTGGCTGACTTGTCTTTTTTAGACTCGTCCGAATTGGAAGAAATTGGATTGGATGAGGTGGAAGCTTGATTGTGGTTGTGCTGAATAGGATTGGTGGGTGTTGACACTTGGTTATCAACTTTTTTTCTGACCTCAATGTATGCACAACATTACATTGATTGAATGAAGGATCCTCAGCCAGATGAGCTTGTTGGGAATTCCTCGGATTGGTGATAGGGTGACTAGGCAGGGTACCCTTTTGTCTCTCATTTTGTGGGTTGGCCAGTTGACTCATTTGAACTTCTAGCCTCTGAATGGTTTGCATGAGAGAGTCTTGGTTTTTCATATATCTCCCCATGTTTCTCTCAAAGTCAGTCATTCTTCTTTCCAATTGAGGATTATGGAAGGAGGATTGTGGAGCTTGGTTAGGAAAGTTCTGTTGATAATTTGGAAAGCTTGGTGGATGGTTGGGAGAATTATTATGAAAATTGGAGAAGTTGGGTTAATGATCGGAAGAAATGTTACCATGATGGAAGTGGTTAGCATGATTGGATCGTGAATGGTCATTGTTGTTTTGGCTCCATGAGAAATTAGGGTGATTTCTGCAGCCAGGATTGTACGTTGGGGCGTAAGGATTGTTGTTCGACCTTGAAAAAGCCGCATTCATCGGTTCGTGATAGGATTGCTGAGCCTGAAACACTGGGCATTCCTCGAATACATGGTTCATGGCTTGACAGTAAGTGCAGCCCGGGGGTGGAAATTGGTTCGGGCTGACTTGATTGACTGGACTTGGTTCTTTCGTCTCTAAAGCTTCCAGTCTTCTAGCTAAATTAGCTAACTTAGCCTCATTAGCGATGGACGATTCTATAGAGTGGAGACCTCCTTTTGAAGAAATGGAGTTAGGATTCTTAGGGGTCTCACTCGCAGATTCCCATTGGATGGTTTTCTCAGCTAAATTTTCATACAAATCTCATCCCTCATCTTCATCTTTCTGCAAGAAACCCCCTTGGCACATACTTTCTAAGAGGGTTTCGGTGGAATAGTCTAAACAGTCATAGAGAATTTGGCATTGTCGCCATTTCTCTATTCCTTGATGTGGACATTGGACAAGGAGGTCCTTAAAGCGTTCAAAGTACCTCCTGAACGGTTCACTAGGCTCTTGCTTAAATTGCATGATCGTCTTCCTAATGAGAGCGGTTTTATGGATAGGATAGAATTTTTTCAAGAAGACCTTGATGAAACCATCCCAAGATGTGATGGAACCGGCTGCTAAGCTATAGAGCCACTTTTTTGCTAGGTCCTTAAGTGCAAACGGGATAAATCTCAACCTAATAGCATCGTCTACAAGGTGTGGGATTTTCATCATAAGACATACTTTCTCAAATTCTCTTATGAAGAAGTAGACATCTTCGGACTCTAGACCATGAAATTTGGGGAGTGTGTTGATGAATTGAGGCTTGAGCTCAAAATTGTATTCACCAACCGATGGAAGTGAGATGCATGATGGAAGTGAGGTCCTAATGGGGTAGAACCTATCCTGCAGTGATGTGGATTGAGCCATTACCGGATCTGGTCTTGGTTCAAACTTAGGTGGTGATGTGTTTCTAGTCAACCTAGATAAATTAGGGTCTCTCGACCACACTTGCATACACAAACACAATCACGATCACAACAAGTTCAAACAGCAGTCAACAATAATAATCAACCAAGCCTAGTCTAAGGTATCCTTGACCTAGACAACTCCTAACTGGTTGATTGTCCATAAGAGGTAGAATGTAGACCTTGACCACAAGCTAATTAGCCAGGTCAGGGCAAGATTGGTGGGAGGTTTTCCGTCAAAAGATGTTCCTTAATTAAGTAACCACCAATCTTCGGGCTTTCGGCCCTCAATCCCTTTCCTTGACACTAATTTTACAGGAGTCAATTTCTAACACTTTTCCTCTTCAGGATAATCTCCTATTGAGTTCGAGATGTCCCTAAGGCCAACGTCTATCAAATTTTAATTAGGCTTAGGTTGTGCGTGCTTGGAGATGGTTTGTGGGCTAAGGAAGGGTAATGACTTCCCCACCTTATCTTGATTTGGGTTTTGCCCTTAGAATTGATTCGTGCAAAGTGTGCATGATATAGAAAGTAACATTCAAAAGCAAATATCACCCAAGAATGTTGCCTATGCTATATGCTATGCATACATACCTTGTCTCCAGCTCTTTTCAACAGTAAAGTAAAAGAATTGAAAAGACTTGTGCCTAGAATGCAAATGTCTAATCAATTTTTAACTTTCAACGAATCTTTTACTGTTGACTTAAAAACAGGGATGTTGGATAGAAACACTAGCACAAATATGACATATAGAAACTAAAGTTTTTGCGAGCAATATGTCCTGCAAAACAAAGTTTTTAGTAGTCCCAAAAAATTTCAGATTTGCAAAGCAATTTCTTGAAATTCTGTTTCCTACTTTCGAGAGTAGGGGCACAGAATTTTCAAGTCTTCTTGGCAAAGCTTGAATGCTAGATCTTGACCTTCGAGTCCCTGAAACAAACACACAAAAGTTGTTAAAACAACTACACCGTTCCCTCCCCGGCAACGGCGCCAAAAATTGGTTGCTAAAATAAAGAAAACAACCAAGGAGTTTAAGAATGTACCGTGTAGCTTGTGGCTAACGGGTCATGTCCACAGGGAGGGATGCGATGGAAGCTTTTCGATGAGTTGCTTAAAAACAAGGAATTTGTGTTCGTTTTTTAGGAAAAAGAGAACGGAAGGAAAAGAGATGAAAAAGAGAAATTTCAACTTTCAGAAAAGGATTTGGAGAAGGTGATTTGTAAAAAGCTTTAAGAGTTGTGATGTTGTTTTATAATATGAAATCAGATCTGGGCTTACTATCTTCCTACTCAATTGTTCATTCTTCTCTTAAAGTATTAAGTCCCTCAAGTTATTATTTGCAAAACTTAAAGTTGCTTTTCTTTAGAAAGCTTTGAGTAAAGCACATAAGATGCAGAAGGTTTAAGTCCTTTTTCTTCAAGAAAGAGTTGGAATCGGATATTAAAACATAAAGCGCGAAGAAGCAAGAATGAATTAAAAACGATTCACAAGAAGTTCAAGAAAGAATGGTGAATCAACTATCCATACCCATCCTCATGTGCCTTCAAGAACACTTTCAAAAGAAAGGCTTTTAAGGGAGGCATGCATATGAGTCATCAGGTCTTTTTCTTTTAAAAACAGAAGAGAAGAAAACAAGAGAGAGTCGATAGCTAGCCCAGAAAAAGTGTTTAGTTACTCATGGAAAGTGAAGAAAACAACGACATAATATAAAGCATACCGTACTGCAAGTGAAAGAGAAATCGGCCCGACTTTTGTATTGCTGTCACTTCAACCTTCAAGTACAAGCTCTCAGTTCTCTCTCTCACAAGTTTTTGAAACTGGACTACAACTTAAAAAGCAAGATTACAACTTTCTTTCTAGCTAATAATGAACCTAGATCCGAAGAAAATAAGTGCAAAATTTAATCCTAGTCTTCGCTGCCTTTTTCTCTGCTGAAAGAGGTATTTATAGCCAAAAACCAAAAAATCAGGATCTCGGGAACGTTGGGGGAGCAAACGCTCCCCAACTGAAATCAGTTGGCCGCGGAAACGCTGCCCTGGTGTGGCCACGTGGCCACACCAAGAGGGGGGAGCTTCCTGGTATGAAGGGCTTCTCGCATATCCTGCTGGTTTTCTTATTGCTTCTTCAACCGCTGACTGAATCAGCTTTTAATTTTCTGGCTTTGATTCCTCGATTCAAGGAGGATTTTTCTCACCCCTTTATATGCCAAGATATAGCCTAGACTTCTTCACTTCGAATTTATTCTGAATTAATTCAGAATAAAGTGGGATTTTGGGCTTGTTCCTCATTTATTTCCATGAGCATTTGGGCCTACATTTAGCAAAGAAAAAAGACACTTATTATATCATTATTAGCAAACAAGTGTGGTAACGTGACAACATAAATGCAATGTATGTGACAAATCAATTGCCACAAAAGAGTTTAACGCTAATGCTAGGACACACTATGCCTTGCTTCAAGCTCTTAATGACGATGATATTTCTAGAGTCATTCATTGTAAATCCACTTATGAGATTTGGACTCACCTACTCGTCACTCATGAGGGAACTTCACAAGTAAAGAGGGCAAAAATTGACATTCTTCATTCCCAATAAGAAATTTTCTATGCAAGAGAATGAAACCATAGATGATATGGTTACTAAGTTTACAAAAAATACTAATGGACTTTCTTCTTTAGGTGACGGCATTGACAACGACCAAAAATGAGGAAGATCATCGGTGCACTCCCTCCATCTTGGGAAGTCAAAGCCAAAACTTTGAAGGAGCTCAATGATAAGGAAGAAATGGAACTTATCGGTCTCATTGGGAATCTCAAGACCCATGAGATGGAAAGAAAAGTAAGAGAAGAGATGGCTCCTCCCAAGAAGAAAGCAATTGCCTTCAAGAGCTCTTCCACCTACTCCGACGAGGATGATGAAGAAGAGAATGATGAAGATCTTTCTCTTCTTGTAAAGAACGTTTGGAGAATGTACAACAAGGCAAAGTTCCAAAATAGAAGGAGATGGAAAGGTAAAGAAGAGAAGAAAATCATTTGCTTCAATTGCCGGAAGCCGGGTCACATTATTGCGGAATGCCCAGAAAACAAAGGCAAACCCTCCACCTCCAAGAAGCCATATAAAAAGAAAGCTTTAAAGGCTACTTGGGATTCAGAGAGTGAATCCGATGAGGAAGTCGACACCGCCAACATGTGCTTCATGGCAAATGAAAGCACAAGCAAGGTAACTCCCGATACATTCATTGATTGTGAACTATCTATAGATGAACTAGGAGAAGCTTTTGAAGAACTATCTCATAACTATGATTTTCTCAAAAAGAAATACTTGAAAATGAAAAAGGAAAATGAATCACTTAACCACAAAGTTTTCATTCTCACAAAAGAAAAAGATGAATTGTTTTCAACTCTCTCTTCTACTCAAAAGGATTTTGATGACTATAAAATTTCTTGCAAAGGTAAATTTTCACAAATTGATGAAAACGAGATTTCCTTGCTAAAGAAGAAAATTGATTCACTAGGAGTAGTTTTGAAGAAATGTGAATTTGATAAAACTAGACTAGAGGCTTGTTTCCTAAGAAATATGTCCCAAAGAAACATTCACATGCCGCCAGCCGCCAGCAGCCCCCAACGGCTAATTTCTTGAAATCTATTTTCTGGTTTTGATTTTGATGGTTCTTTCAGCTATCTCTGATTTTCTTGTGCCTATAATCTGACCTATTGACCTAGATTAAATGATGAAATGCTCTTATCTAATCCCTATAAATAGATGTCATTGGTCCTTTGTTGAATACAAGAAAAATCCCTATTATTTTTAAGTTTCTAAAGAAAAGAAAAGTTTTCAAGCTCTCATTCTCTAAAGTGCTTTCTTGGTTAAAGTTTTCAGTTGTTTTTCAAGCTCTTTTTACTTCTTTACAACTGAAATTTTCTCACTTCACTTCTTGAGCCAAAAATCATCCCCACTCTATATGAAGTTGTAAGAAAGAAGTTTGTGGTCTTTTGATCACCAAGTTACTTGTATTTTCTTGTGTTAAGATCCCTCTTGTGTAGAGATTGGATTGGTTAGAGTTGGGTACTCCTGTCTTGTGTAGACCAATTGTAATCCCTTGGGTGTAAAGGTTCCGATGTGAAAATTCCCTTTGCGGATTTAGTGAAAATCCTTCACGGTGGTGGAGGCGGGGACGTAGAACAATGGCTCGAATCTCGAAACAAATTTCTTGTGTTTGCGATTGGTTTCCTTATTGCTTTTTCATTGCCTTACATTTCTATCTTATGATACCTCTTGCTTGCACTTCATTATTGCACCCATTTCAATTACTTGCATTTTTCGGTCTTTACTCATCTAAACAAGAAAGCAATTACGCGCCTCAACTCATAATCTGGAGGAATCAAAGAGGAGAAGTTCTAGAGCCCTTCACGGGGAATTCGGCTTCAATTTCTTGTTTTGAGTGACCGGTTGCATCATACATATATACTTGTTTAAAAATATCATTAGATTAGCATTAACACCTATTCACCCCCCCTCTAGGTGTTTTTCAATTGGTATCAGAGCTTTGGTCTCTAGGTTCTTGGCATAACAACCTTAGAGAGATCCTATATTGCTAATCACTCTATTCATTTTTCATCCTTATACACTTAGTAATGGCCGAAGGAATTAAGACCCCACCCAAGTTTGATGGCCTTAACTTTCCATATGGAAGGTTAAGATGACCGTGTTTTTGCAATCTTTAGGGAGCCGGGTTGCAAAGGCGGTGACCAAACCTTTTAGTGCACCCCTTGGTGATAAGGACACTTGGTCCAATATTGCTGGTTGCTAAAATAAAGAAAACAACCAAGGAGTTTAAGAATGTACCGTGTAGCTTGTGGCTAACGGTCGTGTCCACAAGGAGGGATGCGATGGAAGCTTTTCGATGAGTTGCTTAAAAACAAGGAATTTGTGTTCGTTTTTTAGGAAAAAGAGAATGGAAGGAAAGAGATGAAAAGAGAAATTTCAACTTTCAGAAAAGGATTTGGAGAAGGTGATTTGTAAAAAGCTTTAAGAGTTGTGATGTTATTTTATAATATGAAATCAGATCTGGGCTTACTATCTTCCTACTCAATTGTTCATTCTTCTCTTAAAGTATTAAGTCCCTCAAGTTATCATTTGCAAAACTTAAAGTTGCTTTTCTTTAGAAAGCTTTGAGTAAAGCACATAAGATGCAGAAGATTTGAGTTCTTTTTCTTCAAGAAAGAGTTGGAATCGGATATTAAAACATAAACCGCGAAGAAGCAAGAATGAATTAAAAACGATTCACAAGAAGTTCAAGAAAGAATGGTGAATCAACTATCCATACCCATCCTCTTGTGCCTTCAAGAACACTTTCAAAAAGAAAGGCATTTAAGGGAGGCATGCATATGAGTCATCGGGTCTTTTTCTTTTAAAAACAGAAGAGAAGAAAACAAGAGAGAGTCAATAGCTGGCCCAGAAAAAATGTTTAGTTACTCATGGAAAGCGAAGAAAACAACGACATAATCTAAAGCATACCGTACTACAAGTGAAAGAGAAATCGGCCTGACTTTTGTATTGCTGTCACTTCAACCTTCAAGTACAAGCTCTCAGTTCTCTCTCTCACAAGTTTTTGAAACTGGACTACAACTTAAAAAGCAAGATTACAACTTTCTTTCTAGCTAACAATGAACCTAGATCCTAAGAAAATAAGTGCAAAATTTAATCCTAGTCTTCGCTGCCTTTTTCTCTGCTGAAAGAGGTATTTATAGCCAAAAACCAAAGAATCAGGATCCCGGGAACGTTGGGGTAGCAAACGCTCCCCAAACTGAAATCAGTTAGCCGCGGAAACGCGGCTTGGGCTGCGTTTCCGCTGCCCTAGTGTGGCCACGTGGCCACACCAAGAGGGGGGAGCTTCCTGGTATGAAGGGCTTCTCGCATATCCTGCTGGTTTTCTTATTGCTGCTTCAACCGCTGACTGAATCAGCTTTTGATTTTCTGGCTTTGATTCCTCGATTCAAGGAGGATTTTTCTCACCCCTTTATATGCCAAGATATAGCCTAGACTTCTTCACTTCGAATTTATTCTGAATTAATTCAGAATAAAGTGGGCTTTTGGGCTTGTTCCTCATTTATTTCCTTGAGCATTTGGGCCTACATTTAGCAAAGAAAAAAGACACTTATTAATATCATTTATTAGCAAACAAGTGTGGTAACGTGACAACATAAATGCAATGTATGTGAGAAATCAATTGCCATAAAAGAGTTTAACGCTAATGCTAAGACACACTATGCCTTGCTTCAAGCTCTTAATGACGATGATATTTCTAGAGTCATTCATTGTAAATCCACTTATGAGATTTGGACTCACCTACTCGTCACTCATGAGGGAACTTCACAAGTAAAGAGGGCAAAAATTGACATTCTTCATTCCCAATAAGAAAACTTTTCTATGCAAGAGAATGAAACCATAGATGATATGGTTACTAAGTTTACAAAAAATACTAATGGACTTTCTTCTTTAGGTGACGGCATTGACAACGACCAAAAAATGAGGAAGATCATCGGTGCACTCCCTCCATCTTGGGAAGTCAAAGCCAAAACTTTGAAGGAGCTCAATGATAAGGAAGAAATGGAGCTTATCGGTCTCATTGGGAATCTCAAGACCCATGAGATGGAAAGAAAAGGAAGAGAAGAGATGGCTCCTCCCAAGAAGAAAGCAATTGCCTTCAAGAGCTCTTCCACCTACTCCGACGAGGATGATGAAGAAGAGAATGATGAAGATCTTTCTCTTCTTGTAAAGAACGTTTGGAGAATGTACAACAAGGCAAAGTTCCAAAATAGAAGGAGATGGAAAGGTAAAGAAGAGAAGAAAATCATTTGCTTCAATTGCCGGAAGCCGGGTCACATTATTGCGGAATGTCCAGAAAACAAAGGCAAACCCTCCACCTCCAAGAAGCCATATAAAAAGAAAGCTTTAAAGGCTACTTGGGATTCAGAGAGTGAATCCGATGAGGAAGTCGACACCACCAACATGTGCTTCATGGCAAATGAAAGCACAAGCAAGGTAACTCCCGATACATTCATTGATTGTGAACTATCTATAGATGAACTAGGAGAAGCTTTTGAAGAACTATCTCGTAACTATGATTTTCTCAAAAAGAAATACTTGAAAATGAAAAAGGAAAATGAATCACTTAACCACAAAGTTTCATTCTCACAAAAGAAAAAGATGAATTGTTTTCAACTCTCTCTTCTACTCAAAAGGATTTTGATGACTATAAAATTTCTTGCAAAGGTAAATTTTCACAAATTGATGAAAACGAGATTTCCTTGCTAAAGAAGAAAATTGATTCACTAGGAGTAGTTTTGAAGAAATGTGGATTTGATAAAACTAGACTAGAGGCTTGTTTCCTAAGAAATATGTCCCAAAGAAACATTCACATGCTACTCATACTCATGTTCATAAATCACAACCTTTACATCATGCTAAGCACCCTAAACATGCCCACACTCCACACACTCATCATGCATTCTTGTATGGTAAAGTTTATGCATGCACATATTATGGCCGTAAAGGTCATTTGGTTAATTTTTCTATGATAGGATTAATGCATCGCATAATCATGTTTGGGTTCAGAATACTAACATTCAAGGACCCAAGAAAGCTTGGGTACCAAAGTCAACAAATTTGTTAAATGATGTAGGTACATTCTAAAGCCCAACGACGTAAGGAGTGGTGGTATCTTGATAGTGGTTGCTCAAGGCACATGACTTGGGATATCAACAACTTCGCAACCCTATCAAGATATCATGAAGGTGGCACCGTCACCTTCGGAGATGACGCCAAAGGAAAAATCATTAGTATTGGTAATGTTAAACTTGGTACATCTCCTTTAATAGAAAATGTTGTTTTAGTTGATGGCCTCATGCATAATCTCTTGAGTGTTAGTTAACTTTGTGATAAAGGTTTTAATGTTGTTTTTGATGACCTAGCATGTAGTGTTATTGATAGACAATCCAATACATGTATATTTTTCGAATTTCGTGAAAACAATGTATACATGATTGATACATCTAAAATGCTATGCAATGCTACTTGTTTGAATGCCTAGATGATAACTCTTGGTTGTGGCATAGGAGATTAGGCCACATTACTTTTGACCGTCTATCTAGATTAAATAACAAGAAAATGGTGAAAGGTATTCCTTACTTGAAATTTGAAAAGGACCGCATTTGCGATGCGTGCCAACTTGGAAAACAAATCAAGTCCTCTTTCAAATCAATCAAGGATATCATGACATCACGACCTTTGGAGTTGATCCATATGGATTTGTTTGGTCCTATACAAACCAAAAGTCTAAGTGGGAATCGTTTTGCTTTCGTTTTAGTTTATGATTTCTCTCGTTTTACTTGGGTTTTCTTTTTAGAACATAAAATCAAGCCTTTTCATATTTTCAAGCCTTTAAAAAAAGAGTTGAAAAGGAAAAAGATTCTTCTATTTTAAGAATAAGAAGTGATAGAGGTGGTGAATTCAATAACCAACCCTTTACCACTTTTTGTGAAGAACATGGAATTAAGCATGAACTATCTTGTCCTAGAACTCCACAACAAAATTGAGTCGTTGAGAGAAAAAATTGAACATTACAAGAGATGGCTAGGACAATGATAATGAGTATGGTCTCCCTCATTATCTATAGGCGAGGCCGTTAACACATCTTGCTACATATCAAATAGGGTTTTCTTATGCAAAAACACTTCTAAAACATCTTTTGAGATTTATTATTCAAGAAAACCAAATGTTTCATACTTTAAAGTTTTTGGTTGTAAATGTTTTGTTTTGAATACTAAAGATAATTTAGGAAAATTTGATGCAAAATCATACGAAGCAATTTTTGTTGGTTACTCTAACACTAGTAAAGCTTATAGAGTCTTCAATAAGTCATCCTTGACTATTGAAGAATCTATACATGTAAAGTTTGAGGAATCTAATGTGTTTGTTGAGAATATTAAAGAAATAGATTCCCTAAATGAAGACATGAAAAAAATTACTTTGAAGGACTCACCTACTCTTGAAGACATGCCAAAGGGTGATGAAGAAAATGAAGTTCAAGAAGTTGAAGTGGAGACAACTCAACCACTTCCAAAAGATTGGAGATTCACTCCACATCATCCCAAAGATCTTATTATAGGTGAAGTATCAAAAGGGGTAACTACTCGTTCTAAACTTCATGATCTTTGTGGGCACTATGCATATATTTCTCATTTTGAACCAAAGAACATCCTCGAAGCCGAGGGCGACTCATATTGGTTGCTTGCCATACAAGAGGAGCTCAATCAATTTGAGCGCAACCAAGTTTGGCATCTTGTTCCTAGGCCCAACGATAGACCAACAATTGGTACTAAGTGGATCTTTAAGAACAAGTTGGATGAGTCGGGTAATGTTGTTAGGAATAAAGCTAGGTTAGTGGCCCAAGGTTACACTCAAGTTGAAGGTATCGATTTTGAGGAAACTTTTGCACCCGTAGCACGGCTTGAAGCCATACGGATGACACTTGCATTTTCTTCATATAAAGATTTTAAACTTTTTCAAATAGATGTAAAAAGTGCTTTCTTAAATGGATTTATTGAAGAGGAGGTGTATGTTGAACAACCCTCCGGGTTTGTTGATCCTACACATCCGGATTTTATTTTCAAACTAGACAAAGCTCTTTATGGTTTAAAACAAGCCCCTAGGGCTTGGTATGAAAGACTTTCTTCATTTCTTATTTTGAATGGTTTTAATAAAGGAAAAATAGATATTACTTTGTTTACCAAACATGTTGAAAATGATATACTTATAGTTCAAATATATGTTGATGATATCATGTTTGGTTCTACTAATGAAAATCTTTATAAAGCTTTTGAATCATGCATGAAGGAGAAATTTGAGATGTCTATGATGGGAGACCTTAACTACTTCCTTGGTCTCCAAATCAAGCAAAAGAAGGATGGGATTTTCATCAATCAAGCCAAGTACACGAAGGAACTTATCAAGAAATTTGGGCTTGAAGGGGTTAAGACAAGTAAAACTCCATGGCTACCACCACAAAGCTTGACAAGGATAAACAAGGTACAAATATAGACATTATACTCTATCGTAGTATGATTGGTAGCTTGTTGTATTTAACGGCTAGTAGGCCGGACATTATGTTTTGTGTATGTCTTTGTGCTCAATTTCAATCGTGTCCTAAAAAGTCCCATTTGATTGTGGTAAAATGCATTATTAGATACCTTAAGGGCACAATTGAAATGGGTTTGTAGTATCCGAAGATCGGACAATTTTCAATGACGAGTTTTTCAGATGCCGACTATGCGGGTTGTAGAGTGGATAGGAAGAGTACAAGTGGAACATGTCAATTTCTTGGTAATTGTCTTGTTTCATGTTCTTCCAAGAAACAAAATTCGGTAGCCCTTTCAACCGCGGCGGCGGGGGCTTGTTGTGCACAAGTCTTTTGGATGAAACATACTCTCCTTGACTATGATTTGCATTATGACTATATTAAAATATTTTGTGATAATACTAGTGCTATTCATATAACTAAAAATGCAAATCAACATGGTAAGACTAAGTACATTGACATTCGATATCACTTTCTTAGAGATCATTATGAGAAAGGTGATATTGAAATTGATTATGTTTCTACCGATTTTCAACTTGCCGATATTTTTACAAAACCACTGACTATACTAGATTTTCTTTTATTTGTAGTGAATTGAATGTTTGTGTTAAAGATTCATGAAAAAAAATTTAACAATGTTTTACCCTTTTTGATGTATGAAAAAAAGGGGAGAAAAAGTTAGTTTATTATCTTGAGTTTTGAGTCTTGAGTTTTGAGTTTTTAGTTACGTATTTTGAGTTTTGAGTTTTGAGTTTTGAGTTATGTATTTTGTGTTTTGAATTTTGAGTTTTGAGTTTTGAGTTATGTGTTTTATATTTTGAGTTATTGTTTGTTGAGCTATATGTTTTGAATTCTTATGTCTTTCTTATGCCAAGTTCTTGTTTTTACTTTTCATTCATGTATCTAGCCATTCATATATATAGCATGATTTGAGGGGGAGCCTCCAAGCTTCTTTCCCATTTTCCCCATTTTTTTGTTAAATAAGTCATATGTTTTGTCATCATCAAAAGGGGGAGATTGTTGGCCCAAGGTTACAATCACCCGGTTTTTGAGTTTTGATGATTACAAAACATATATAGTTATTTGTACTAATCATATTTTAGTGTTTAAGTGTGTTTCAGGGTTTTAAGGATTCAAAATGTTTTCTTCCCTATAGGAAGGCATTTTTGACTCAAGTTGACTCAATTCGGGATCAAGGATTCAAGCTTGCATATGGAGAAGCCCAAATTTGAAGATCTTCTTGTCACCTAGAACCTTTGTAAGAATTAGTATGTTAAAGAGTAAGATTATGATAAGTTGGCTCTACAAAACACACACACACTTTCATTTTTCAAAATATGAGTTTTGTTTTGGTTAGTTGGATTAGGTGCATGTCTTGATTGATATACATGTCTCAAAATATTTCATATTTTTACCTCTAGTTTAAATCATGTATCTCATCCCTTATAGCATGCTACTTAAACATCAAACCATTTAAAAATATTTTAAATATTCTTTAAAGTTCAAAAATATTTCCAAAATAAAATTGTTTCAGGCCTAACGGTCGACCGGGCGGTCGACCGGATCTATTTCAGGCCAGATCGGTCGACCGGACTGGTCGACCGGGCTTGTGGATTGGCGTGCACGTTTGTGCATGTCTGCCAGTCGACCGAACCGGTCGACCGACTGACAGACCCTTGCTCTCGGGTTTTGTCGGTCGACCGGGCCAGTCGACCGACAAATCAAACTATTCTTTTGATTAGCTTGCGGTCGACCGAGTCCAATGGCTCTTTTGCCAGATAGACTGCCGGTCGACCGGCCCGGTCGACCAACAGCCGCCAGCAGCCCCCAACGCTTAGTTTCTTGAAATCTGTTTTCTGGTTTTGATTTTGATGGTTCTTTTAGCTATCTCTGATTTTCTTGTGCCTATAATCTGACCTATTGACCTAGATTAAATGATGAAATGCTCTTATCTAATCCCTATAAATAGATGTCATTGGTCCTTTGTTGAATACAAGAAAAATCCCTATTCTTTTTAAGTTTCTAAAGAAAAAAAAAAGTTTTTAAGCTCTCATTCTCTAAAGTGCTTTCTTGGTTAAAGTTTTCAGTTGTTTTCCAAGCTCTTTTTACTTCTTTACAACTGAAATTTTCTCACTTCACTTCTTGAGCCAAAAATCATCCCCACTCTATATGAAGTTGTAAGAGAGAAGTTTGTGGTCTTTTGATCACCTAGTTACTTGTATTTTCTTGTGTTGAGGTCCCTCTTGTGTAGAGGTTGGATTGGTTGGAGTTGAGTACTCTGGTCTTGTGTAGACCAATTGTAATCCCCTTGGGTGTAAAGGTTCCTGTGTGAAAATTCCTTTGCGGATTTAGTGGAAATCCTTCAAGGTGATGGAGGCGGGGACGTAAAGCTGTGGCTCGAACCTCAAAACAAATTTCTTGTGTTTGCGATTGGTTTTCTTATTGCTTTTTCATTGCTTTACATTTCTATCTTGTGATACCTCTTGCTTGCACTTCATTATTGCACCCATTTCAATTACTTGCATTTTTTGGTCTTTACTCATCTCAACAAGAAAGCAATTACGCGCCTCAACTCATAATCTAGAGGAATCAAAGAGGAGAAGTTCTAGAGCCCTTCACGGGGAATTCGGCTTCAATTTCTTGTTTTGAGTGACCGGTTGCATTATACATATATACTTGTTTAAAATGATCATTAGATTAGCATTAACACCTATTCACCCCCCTCTAGGTGTTTTTCAACATTAGCACACATATTTAATTACATTGATTTCATAAAATACACATTTTCCAGTGCTGGTTTTGCTCCGATCATCGACTGAGAGCCAACGGTCAAATTTTTTGAATGGTCGGTCGACCGGCCGATCGGTTGACAGACTGCCAGATTGGCAGTAACGGCCAGTTTTTTTAAATCTATTTTTAAACATGCTTCTTTTAAAATATGAAAAGTTGGATCTCTAGGGTAAATTTCTTCTTTTTTAGATCTGGTAAAACTATTTTAAAAGTATTTTTCTAAAGCCTATATAAAGGGTCACTGGGATTGAATATTTCATAACAACAAATTTTATTGAAAATCTAGTTTTTGTTTTCACAGAGAAAAAATTTCAAGTTTTCTTTTATGCTCTTATTTTCAAAGTTTTAATTCAGTTTTTTTGCTCTTAAAATCTCTCTTTTCTAATTTTCACTCTCACTTACATCCTTGAGCTTTAAGTTTACATTTTACTCTATAGGGTTTTTATAAGACCGTTGCAAAGAGAGTGTTTGTGATCTCTTGATCACCCAGATCTTGTTATCTCAATTGGCTTTGTGATGCCTCTGGTGTGGAGGTTTGAGTTGGGGTGTTGTGTACTTCGAGCGGTTGTAATTTTTTGTTGTAAGGTCCCTTTGTAGAGATCCAATAATGGATAGTGAAATCCTTCACGGTGGTGAAGGCAAGGACGTAGAGCGGTGGCTCGAACCTCGGGAATAAATTTTTTATTTGCAATTTCTTTATTGTCTCTATTTACTCATTTATCATTCATTTATTTTTGTCGATCAATACTCATCTCAATAAGATAGCAATTGAGCACCTCAACTCTTATCTAGAGAAATCACGAGGAGAAGTTCAGAGCCCTTCACAAGGAATCCGACTTCAAGTCTTGTTTTGAGTGATCAGTTGCATTATTTCATATAGAAATTGATTAGAATTTTTATTTGATTAGCTATACACCTATTCATCCCCCTCTAGGTGTAATTTCAAAAGCTTCTATCACATTCCTCCTTGTGAATTCGACTCGCTTAGCCACTTGCTATATCGGTTAAATTGCTTGAAATTAGAGAAAGCTGCACTCTCAGATAATATCTTTCTAAACTCTCTATTTTTTTCATAATCACCTATCGATAGGGGCCTGTCGACATCGTGAAAGCTGGTATGTCGATAACCAGTAGACCAAACAGTATTCAGGCCTCCTTTTTTGTGCGTATTCATGTTCTTTTTTCTGGTGGAGTTCGAATAGGAATCAATTCCTATTCAATGAGGATTTATTTCAAAAGTTTAAAAGATTTAAAATTCTTCTAGATCAAGGAGATCAACTTCTACAAAGATTGATCAAGTTCTTTAAGCATCCAACTGCCAAGATCATCTCATAATTTGAATAGGGTTTTTATTATAAAACTATATAAATAAAGATTATAATCTATTATATTGTTACATGAAGGAAAATGAGAAGAAACCAGAAAAGTGAGAGGAAGGTGACGTCGTCTAGAGAGAAGGTATACTCTTGTAATCTTTTGGGATTCAAAGGGAATACAAACTCTTGTAGGAATCAAGAAGAAAGTTAGATATTTTGTATCAAGTTATTAATAAAACTCTCTCAAGTTTTCTCCCCATGAACGTAGGTCAAGTCTGGGCTGAATCACATTAAATTCTCATGTTTTTTCTACTCTTTTGTCTTGGTATTGCTAGTTTGATCCACAATAGTTTTCTTTTACAAGTATAATATATTATCACATTCCATAATGTCGATCACGATCTTGGGCATACACAACAGTTGGTGTCATAACCCATTGTTAGTGTTGTTTCAACAATTAGTATCAGAGCATAAGATTGATGGTAAGGAGATATGTAAAAGATTGAAATTTCTGTGAACAAGTTCAAAAGTTGAGAAATTCAATTGTAAAGAAAACTTCAGTTTATGGTAAAAGAGCGCGAAGTTGTTGCTGGTGCAACAGGGTCTTCACAAGACCTTACAGGGAAAGTCAGCAAAACTTGCAGGTACTGAAATACACTAGAGGGGGTGAATAGGTGTACTTGCTAATCTAATGACAAATGATGCGAAATTAAAAACTCAGTTGCAACACACTATGTGTAACCAAAGAGTGTAGCTGAATACCCCGTGAAGGGCTCTGAGCTATCTCCTCTTGATTCCTCTAAATAAGAGTTGTGGTGCTATATGAAGCTCTCTTGGTTCAACACAAGTATGGGCACACAAACAACACCAAGCATGTATGGGATATGAATAATATAAAATAATGTAAGATATAAGAGAGATAGATTTAAGAGATAATGGATCAATTACAAACACCAAGAAATGTTTCGAGGTTCGAGCCACTGTTCTACGTCCCCGCCTTCACACAGAAGGATTTCCACTACGTCCACACAGGACCTCCCACAAAGGGAACCTCCACCGAGAAATTTGCAATTACAAACTTGGAGTATACAGCTCCTCTCTCTAACATAATCACCCCTACTCAAGAGGCAAGGCATAAAGCCAAAACTTAATCACCTCTATACAAGAGGGACGGGCACAAAGATAAACCACAATCACCTCTACATAAGAGGGACAAGGCACAAAGCCAAACCATAACCACAATCACCTCTACACAAGAGGGACAAGCCACAAAGCCAAAGAAATAAAGATTACAAACTTGGTGATCACAATAGAACACAAACAACACTTAGTGATCACAATAGACCACAAACAATTTTCTCACAAAATAAGATCCTATATATAGGATTAAATATGATAGATCAAGTGTGAGAAAATAAAGTGTTTGGAAAAAAATAATAAAGAAAAACACTTGGAAAAAATACTAGATAGATAAGTGAGAGTGAAAATCAGAAAGAGAGATTTTAAGAACAGAAAAACTCAAATAAAACTTTGAAAATAAGAGCACAAAAGCAAACTTGAAACTTTTTCTCTTTAAAAGCAAAACAAGTTTTTTAATAGAATTTGTTGTTATAAAATATTCAATCCCAATGACCCTTTATATAGGTTTTAGAAAAATATTTTTAGAATAGTTTTACTAGGTCTAAAGAGGAAAAAATTGATCTTAAAAATTCAACTTTCCTCGTTTTAAAAGAAACATGTTTTAAAACAGTTTTTAAAGGAGCTAGCTATTTCTGCCAATCTGGCAGTCTGTTGGTCAATTTGAAGCACCATTTTCAGGCCTAAAACGTTAGAATATAGAAATATGTATATAGGACTAATTTGTAAATTATTAAGTATTCGTTCTAATGCAACTTAATTCAACTCATTATCATTTTGAAATAGAAAGTTATCAAGAAAATACTAAAAGGTGTCAAATCAAAAATTGTAAACTATTTTCAGAACAAGAACAGACTTCAACCCAATATTTGACATCTTTAACATTTGAATCAAAATATTATTATTAAATAAGAAATGTGGCCCTGAAAGTTATCTTTGAAATTCAATTAAAATCATGTTAATTGAATATAAGAATAAAAAGTTATGATAAGAAATCTAAAAGGATATCGAGCAGATCAGCAGAACAGTCTGCCGCCCGGTCAACCGAGAAAATCTGATATATGTGTACTTGAATTTCAAAACCTGTTAAACCGAAAATCAAATGTATTGAACTTGTGTATATATGAACTTGAGCATATCAGCACTAGTCTATCTTACACAAGATCTAAACATAAACTAAACTAAATACAAACTGAAGTCTTCTTGTAGAACTCTTTCTCCAAGTCGACTTGATCCAAACACGATCCAAAGAGCTTGACTCCAACCGAGTGCTAGTGCAATCTTGACACGCGAGCTCTTGAATCTACATGTATTAGCTCTAAAACTCCTTTGTTGAAGTTAAGCACCAAGTATGACCTTGATAGTAAATCTAAAACTATATAAACACAAGATCATTAGTACTATTAGTACATGAGTTAATTATCATCAAAACTAGAGTGATGGGTCTTTGGGCCAACAATCTCCCCTTTTTGATGATGAAAAAACTCATGGAGTTATATATGCATGAATTAAAGATAAGCTTCATAGAAGCTCCCCCTTAACTTATGCATAGCAATAAACAAATAAATATTTAATGAAATGCATATACTAAACAAAAACATATATGCATAAACAAGGATATAAACATGCATATATAAACTCTCTAAATTCTTCTCCCTCTTTTTGTCAATTCATCAACAAAGGGCTGAGGAAAATAAAATAATAAAGATGTATATGAGATATACATTCATGAAGAGGAGAGACGATAAGTTAGCTCCCCTTTTATACATGCATTACATGGAGAAGAGATGACTAGACCCTAACCCACATAATGTATAATATACAATGTATAAGTGGAGATGTTAAGCTCTCCCCACACACGTGTATCACATAAAGAAGAGAGGTCAAGCTCCTCAATGTGAGATACACTCAACATGAATCGATATATAGAGGAGATGTTAAGCACCCCTTGCATATAGGCAAATAATATCAACAAATTTTGAAACCACTTTTTAAAACAAATTTTGAAATTTCTTGAAGTCTAAAATGAATTATAATACTAATGAAATCAAATTGCAGTTGACAAAAATAAAAGTTGGTACCACTTAAAAAAATATTTAAGATACCAATAATAGATTTTTGATACCAATTGAAGGTGAAACATGAAGTACATTTTGATACCATATAAATATCAATTGAAATATCAATTGAAATACCAATGGTAATCAGTATATAAGATTGTATAGATACCAATTAACATTTGGAATAAACTCAGGCTTAACATAAACATAATTTGTGCTTTAAAAAAAATTTGTAAAGACATTGCAAAAACAAGCACAATTAAAATCATATATATGTATGTATGAAAATAGAAATACCAATTGAAATTGATATTAATATTAATTGAAATTTGAAACATACAAATATGAGAAACAAATATGAGTATACAAAAATAAAATTCTATGAAGATCATGTGTATAACTCATAACTACCACCCTATTTATGCGCAAGTTTAAAAGATACTAAATAAGGGTGTACCCATGGTCGCCCATCCAACCGTCCTTAGAAGGTAGGGGTTTTCAAAAATGTGATTTGAAAATATTATAGTATAGTTTGAAAATCACTACCACATGAAGAATAATGAACTAATTTAAAGTAATTTTTAAATTAGTTTGAAATTCTTCAAGCATGGAATAAAATAATAACTATCCCATGGAAACATAAAAATCACACGATCATCGACACTCAAATAGCAAAAAAGCACATATGCTCATGAAATAAAAAAATCATGAGTAAGTACCAAACATAGAGTGTAAGAATCATGTAATCAATAAACTCATGAAAATAGGGCATTGAAGCTCATATGAATTTTCTTTTATCAAAAGTAAGAAATCATCAAAACTAAATATGCTTCAAGGTATATGTATATTTTGTTGAAACTAAAAGTATACATACATATCTCAAACATAAACGAGTCCAAAGTAGAATTTTGCATGAAGGCAAGTGGCTCTAGGATATATATGTATATCTATAAGTTTTAAACAAAAATAACATATACATGAAGCAAAACATTTACAAAGATGGAAAAAACAAGTATAAATGAAAGAATCATCAAAACTAGGTTATACATGTACATATAATGAGTACAAATGAGTAATGAAGTATAAACACATAATAACCAAGTGTAGCTCACTACTTGTACAAGTATAAACACATGTTTTAACATAAACTTCATCTAAACAAGTAATCAAAAACATGAAGTACAAAATCATAGACAAACATGATCATTAGGGGAATGCACGTGCTTTAGAGCTAAGATACACATAATAGCCAAACTATAGTGAGATCACAAAAGTAATAGTCCATATAAATATGGGTGTATCTTAAATACTACATATGTATATCACAAGTCTAATAAAAATTATATCTAAACATAATGAACATGAAAAATATGAAAACCAATACATGCTAAAAACATTCATCTAAAAGCATGTAAACTAAAATAAGGAGTTAGAGATAGTTACCAAACCATATGAACCACTTTCTATGTCTCCAAACTATGGTGCTCCTCCCACCAAACATCCTTGAAGATGATGCATCCAATGTAGCGTCCATTAACTCAAACGCATCCACCATCAAGACACTAATATCCTCACGTCAAGTGAGAGCCCACACCTACATCAAATATAATAGGGGTGAATTTTGGTACTCACAATTTCTTGAGTCCATAGGGGTTAGCACATTTCCTAACTCAAATAAATTTATTTGTAAAATTTGAACTATTTAATCTATCATAGCAAAATCTTGTAAGGTGGCTCGTATGTCAACAATGTGTACAAGTACACATGATCATACATAGAATAATGTGTGTGAGCATGATGAGCATGTGTATGCCGTGTTTTGTGTGCATGCACATGAGAAACTTGTTTCTTTTGAAACATGGATTCAAACACATTAGCTCAAAGTGGAGCCCAAACAATCTACACTTTTCTTCAAAGCACAAATATCATTTTCAATAATTGAAGAAGATGTGGAGCAAGCAACATGTTTATCAATAGAAGAAGAGGCAATAGGATCATGACAAACATGAGTATCAAAATTAATTTTCAAAGAAGTGTTTTCTTTTGAAACAAATTCCAATTCTTTTGAAATCAAAGCAATTTTATTTTTCAAAGAATTGTTCTCTTTTAAAACAATTTCAAGTTTTGAAACCAAAACCTTATTTTCTTCAAAACATCATCATAATTATTTTTATTCTTTAAAAATTCATTTTCATTTAAGGCGAGGTTAAGTTGGGATTTCAATTAGTTCCTTTCATTTGTGATCTCAACCTCTCTTGCAAAATCATATCAAGTCTAGAAATAAATTTTTATTTTCTTCTTTTAATTCAAAATTTTTCTTTTTCAAAGTTTATACTTTTCTAGTAAGTTTTCACAAAATAATGAAAGTTCTTCATTTAAAGCATGGGCATCCATATTGGCATCACCTGAAGAACCAACACTATCATCTAGTTAAGTATCCGAGTTTACCTCAAGGGAGTCATTCCCTTTGACCATGAAGCAACCTTGATCGGACTCTTCTCCACTAGATTTTTTTCTCCACATTGTTTGTCGTTTGTAGCTCGAGAGAGGTCAATGTGTTCCGTACTACAAAAGTGGAATCACAATGAGAAATCATACATAAATATTCTTTACTAAGGGTATGTTTAGTGCATCTAAGGCTTGTGCATTAGCCTCAATGTACTTGTCATTACCATGATAAGTTTTTTTTGGTAGTGACAAGATAACATGCAAACCTAAAGTTTATAAATAAGCACTCATCCTAAATTTTCCAATATCAATGTTAGAAACATCAAACATGGGAGGGACAAGGAAATCTATGAGTATATAAGCAATATGAGTGCAAATACAAATCTAGATTAGCAATCCAAAATCTCACTCCTAGGTTGTTAAACGTAATATCAGGAGCGTAGGCTTTGATACAAATACACCTAGAGGGGGGTGAGTAGGTGTACTTGTTAATCTAATGACAAAAGAGGTACTATATGAAGCTCTCTTTATTTAACACAAGTATGGGCACACAAACAATATCAAGCATGTATGAGATATGAATAATATAAAGAAATGCAAGCTATAAGAGAGATAGAATTAAGAGATAGTGGATCAAACGCAAACACCAAGATATATTTCAAGATTCGAGCCACTACTTTATGTCCCCGCCTTCACACAGAAGGATTTCCACTACGTCCACACAGGACCTCCCACAAAGGGAACCTCCATTGAGGAATTTGCAATTACAAACTTGGAGTATACAACTCCTCTATCCAATACAACCACCTATACTCAAGAGGCAAGGCACAAAGCTAAAACTCAATCACCTCTACACCAGAGGGATGGGCATAAACCCAAACCACAATCACCTCTACACAAAAGGGACAAGGTACAAAGCCAAACCACAACCACAATCACCTCTACACAAGAGGGACAAGGCACAAAGCCAAAGTGGAGCACTCCGTTCCCGGGATACGTACCCTGATGCGTGTCCTGAATTCTTTGACCGTTTTGTTCCAATTTTCTTCCATTATTTGTATTTAAGTTGTGATTTCCTATATTATTTGGTATCGGATCTGGATTCTCAGACCTAGAGTCAGCCCTGACTTGGACTAGGAGCCCGATATCGGTATACCGCCCGATTTGACCTTTTCGGTAGTCTGATTTGATCAATTTCAGTTTCAAACACTATTTTTTAATATTTTAAATTTTTCATGATTTTTAAAAATTTTTCAGAATTATTTTGCAAAATCTCTAAAATCGGGGTGTCGGTCGACATCGCTGACTGATTCTCAAATTTTTTGTTTTCAAATGGGAATGAATTTTCTAAAACAGATTTCACGTTACTTCTTAGAATTTCATTTTCTATCTAAATACATTTTTTGAGATTTTTCTAAATTTATCAAAATTTGACCGATTCTGTTGTCTGCCGGTATCATCGAAAGATTTTAAGATTTTTTATTTAAAAATTAGATTGAATTTCTCGAATCTGATTTCACCGAGCATCTTAAAATAATATTTACTATTTTTGAGATTTTTTGGAATGTCTCTAAAACAGTCGAATTTTCGCCTTATTAAAATAATAATATTATTTACGACAATTTCTTTTCCTGCTTTTTTCTTCTCTTCTCCCCTACTTTAAACTCCCAGATATTTAATAAATTAATTATTTAATAATAAATTTTTTTACTATTTTATTTTCTTTTTCCTTATTTTTTTCCTTTTCCTTTAATTTCCTTTCTTTTTCTTTCTTTTCTTTCTGTTCTTTTCTTCCCCTTTGACTTTCCATGCACTGCTCCCCGCCGCCTGCAGCTGCCTGCAGCTTCTTGATGCAGCTTCTTGATGGGCTACAATAGCAGCCCACCCTCCCCCTATCCCTACTCATTTCCCCCTCACTTCTTTCCCTATAAATTTCTTTCTATTCTCCCTTCTCATTTATCATCTTCTCCATTTTCATTTCCCACCAAAAACCAACATTCCCTCTGCATGGCCGCCGCCTCCACCACCGGAGCTGCCGCGCCGCCCCTCCCTAGCCATCGGCGCCATCTCCCCCACACCCCCTCTCCTCTCCTCCATATCCTTCAACCTCCACCAACCACCCATTACCTCTAATTTCATCCAAACCGACCACCACCACTTCATCTTCTTCCCCAAAATTTCGCACCAAACCACCTCCTCCTCCACTTCCAAACCCCAATCATCATCTCTTCCTCCTCCTCTAACTCCCCACCACCTCCAACAACCACCACCACAACCACCACCACCACCACCTCCACCAAACACCAAACAACAACAACAAACTCCACTACCCCTTCTCCCCGGGCCCAGGCCACCGCCTCCTCCTTGCCGGTTGCCCTCAGGCGGCGGTGGAATCGCCCAGGCCGCCGCCGGCCGCCATCCGTCTTCCCCCTCCCTCCTTCTTCTTTCTTTCTTTCTTTCTTTTCTTTTCTTTTCTTTTCTTCTTTCTTTTATTCTTTCCAATATAACTACTTTTCACTTTCCCTAGATACCCCCTCCTCAACCCCTTATTTACTTTCCCATAATTTCAATTATACCCCTTCCCATTAATTTTTATTTTCTCTCTTTTAAATAACTATATACTCTCTCTCTCCTGTCTCTCTCCTCTCTCATTCCCTCTCTAATGTATTTATAATATATAGTATGGGCTAGTGGCTTGGTCGCTCGTGTTAGTGGATTTCTTGGACTTTTTATGGTAATTTCGTTCCGGTATTAGGCGAGTACATTTCTTACTTTATTACCATCGTTTCATATTTAATAATTATTATCTTTCTTTTAATATATGATGTCTCTTTATGTAAGTTGGTATATGTTATATAAATGATTTATAAAATTATCATGCTTTATAAATAGCTGTCGGCCGTTATTATACCTTATCGAATCGGTATTATACTGGGTATGCCTAGATCTGCTCCTGCTTCACTCCGCTTCGCATGCTAATTAATAGATAAATTTATTATTGTTAGAAATAAGGTTGTGAAGAGTTTAAAATGTTTATGCCGTTCTCCTGTACCATGTTCCGTGACCGGTTGATACCTAGTATTTGATGTTGCGACTCTCACCGATATATTAGTTACCTGACCCTGACATGTATACACTAGTACTTGCCATGCTATACTTATTATTTGATATCTGATACTGGTACTTGCCATGCTATACTTATTATTTGATATCTTACACCGGTACTTTCCATGCTATACTTATCGCCTGATACCTGACACCTAATATAATAACACTTGACACTTGACACGCTATCACCCGGCACTGGTACACTTGACCTGATATTGTGGCACCTGTATTATATTGCATATTCATGACTATTACTTTTACGAGGACTTAGTGATCGGCAAAAAGCAAGTACTAAAATAAGAGAAGAAAGTGTGGGTTGATGTTACTGCTTTTGCGATTCTTCCGTAGTAGCGAAATGGCTATACGGGTCGTATCCACAAGGAGGGAGAGCGATGGAAGCTTGATGCGGCTTCAAAGTTCAAGAAGAAAGAAAGTTCTTGTTTCCAAATAAAGAATTGAAAAGTGAAAATAAGTTATTTTTAAGAATTGTTGGAAAATATTTTGGGGGTTTGTAAAAGTGATTTTTTTTCTTAGTTGTAAAAATGCATGACTAACTTTCTACTAAGTGCTCCCACTAATTTCTAACTTTTGGAAGATAGCCTCACGATGGATCATAGGCGAATACAAACCTTTTGCATTGGAACTATTCACGTGGAAATCGAGTGAAAGTTCATCCTAAAACTTAGCTTCACACGGCAAAAACTCGGACATTCCCTTATCAAGATCCGATGAAGGCGAGAATAAGGGAAGACTCGAGTGCACTATTGGTATCGGCAAAGTTAAAAGGAGAAGTCTCTAACTTACAATAACAAGTAAAGTACATAACTCATTGATCATCAAAACTCATTAAGCATGAAGTATAAGAAAGTAAATACTTGTAGGTAAATTAGAGTTAGAACCCTCATCTTAAGATGCCATAGCTCTTGTTTGCACAAGGCTTGTTTGACACTATTGACTCATTTGGGTTATCAATCAAGTGTTAGAAATTAATGGGTTAGTAGTTAGTTAGCCATGCTAATGAAAAGTTAGTTAGCCATAAAAGTTAAAGAAACAACAAAGAAAAAGAAGTGGAGAGAGGGAGTTACACTACAAGAAAACAAAAGAAAAGAAAAGTTAAAGAGAGGGAGTTACACTAAAACAAAGTAAAAGAAAAGAGGTGAAGAAGAAAGGAGTTACACTACAACAAAGAAGGAAAAGTAAATGGCAAAGACAAGTAAATTGGAAAGAAGGAAGAGAAGTAGTACTTGTATTATCTTGTCACCCTTCAAATACAACCCTTTACACACTCTCTTTCACTCTAATGGCTAAAACTTAAAAGTAGAAGAAGAACAACAACAACTACTACAAATTAAAAACAAAGCTACACAACTTGCTCTAACTCTGGATCTGCCCCAACTGAAGACCCCTGGGGGATTTTTATAGGCACCAGGGCAAAGGGGGCCACGTGAATAGCACGTGGCCCAAAACGCGCGCGCGCGCCTAAAGGGCCGCGGAAACGCGGCCTGGGCCGCGTTTCCGTGGCCCTGGCTGGACGGCGCGCACCCAGTTTTGGGCAGTGCGTCGCCCAGTCTGGTTTCTATCCACCTGACCTCCTGGATTTGTGATTTGATGCCCAGGTCTGACAAAATCTTCAATCTAAAGTCAATGGCTACTTAGTAGGCTTTTAATCACCAATTAAATGGTGATTTAAGTCTTCTTCTTCATTTGCACACCACGGACCTAGAATCAAGCAAGCAAGGTTTTATTAGCAAAATTTTACATGAAATAAATATGAGACTGTGATGAAAATTATGCAAAATTAGAGACTAATCACACCCCCACACTTATCTTTTTGCTCGTCCCGAGCAAAACAAAAATGAGAACATTATTACACTATTTTCACAGGTGACGCGATTGCACTGAGCATGTGCAACAAGCCGTTAAACCTCTAGGTTTCCCCTAGAGGAGGAGTGTTGTCTCCTGAGGGTTTTCAGCGGATTGCACCCACAAAATCCAGTAAGTAAAGAAAAGAAGTTAGTTGTTTAAAATTTTTTTATGAAAAAGAACTTTCAATCATCTAAGTAAAAATGACCGAATGATGTAAGATTAGGTTTAACCCTCATAAGCCCTCTTATACTTTAGCCTTCATAAAAGAAGAAACTATGGTTTTCTTTTAAATTTAGAAAGGATCTTGTACTTCTAACTCATTCTTTTATTTTACTTTAGATAGATATGCATACTGTGTAAGTGTGATATGCTTGGGATTTTTCAACTCAACTTTGAATATCTTTTAATTTTATTAATATTTACTTATTATTCTTGGTTCCATTATGCTTTCTACTTCACTTATGTAACACATATCAAACTGATGACTCACAAACCAGATGGTCTTAGGGTACCAGGTGGAAAAACACCCTTCAAGTCAAATATGCAAGTGGAGTAGGCCACGAAATCAAGATTTATATAAAAAAATTTTTTGCCATGAGTAATCATGCTTCTTGAGGCACAATTATCCAGCTTTTTCTTTTTTTTTTTTTTCTCTTTTTTTTTTCAGAGTTGTGTCTCTAAATCCCAAGCATGTGTGTGTGAATTATGCTTCTACTAAGGCTAAATAAAAGGTATGAGTTATTTTCCTTATCCCTCCTATCTTTTTAGTCAAACCATTCTTTCTTGTTTACTTAGGCAAAAATAAAGATTCTTTAATAAGGTTCCCGTAATTCCTATAATCTTTTGGTATGTTTACAAAGAGTATGAAATTTCTTTTCAATTTATATATATTTTTTTGTGTGGAAAGAAGTAAAAAGAAAAAGAAAGAAAAGTGTTAGCACCCCCCCCACACCTATCGAATGCATTGTCCTCAATGAATGCATATGGAAATGCGAATGCAATAAATAGGGGGAAGAAATGATGTCACCGTCTTCGTGGACTCGGGCCGGCCAAGTGCGAATAGGCTAAAAAAAATGTAGAAGGGGTAAGCATATAAACAAGTTTTTTTTTTGTTTATTTATTTGTTGTGGTTAGGTGTATGACGGGGCAAAAAGAGTCAGCACACTATCATCCGGAGTCATGGGCTCAGTGGTCAAGAAGGGCTTCAGTCTTTGCCCATTGACTTTGAATTCCATGTTGTTCTTAGGGTCTGCAATAAGCACAGCACCGTGTGGGAAAATAGTGCGCACAATGAACGGTCCTGACCAATGAGTTTTCAGCTTCCCCGCGAAAATATGAAGCCTAGAGTTATATAGCAGAACCCTATCTCCCGGTGCAAAGTTTTTCGGGTTATGATTTGGTCATGGAAAAGTTTAGTTCTGCTCTTGATGATTCGGGCATTCTCATAGGCTTCATTCCGTATCTCCTCTAATTCTAAAATCTGCAGTTTCCTAAGTTCACTGGCCTTGGTCAGATCAAAGTTGAGTTGCTTAATTGCCCAGAGGGCCCGGTGTTCTAACTCTACTGGCAGATGACAGGCTTTTCCAAACACGATTCTGTAAGGAGACATCCCCAGAACTATCTTAAAAGCAGTGCGTTAAGCCCACAATGCATCATTGAGCTTAATCGACCAATCCTTTCGATTTTGTCCAACAGTTTTTTCCAGAATGAGCTTGATTTGTCGGTTGGTGACTTCGACTTGCCCATTTGTCTGGGGATGATATGGAGTTGATAACTTGTGATTGATGGAATATTTTTGCATCAGAGTTTCAAAAACTCTGTTGCAGAAATGTGATCTATTATCACTAATTATCGCTCTGGGGGTGCCAAATCGGGAGAAGATGTTCTCTTTGAGAAATTTGACAACCACTTTGTTGTCATTCGTCTTAGTTGGCACAGCTTCTATCCACTTAGAGACATAATCTACAGCAACCAAAATGAATTGGTTGCCGAAGGAATTGGGAAATGGCCCCATGAAATCAATACACCAAACATCAAAAATTTCAACTTTAAGGATCGGGTTTAGGGGCATCATGTCTCTTCTTGAAATCTTCCCAATTTTCTGACAATTTGCGCATGACTTGCAAAAATTATATGAGTCTTTGAACAAAGTGGGCCAGTAGAACCCACTTTGTAGAACCTTTTCTTCAATCTTGCGGGGACCGAAGTGTCCTCCGCATGCAAGGTCATGACAAAAGCTAAGCACACTCCTCTGTTCCTCCTCCGGTATGCATCGTCTAATTATTTGGTCGGGACAATACTTAAAAAGATACGGTTATTCTCAGAAGAAGTACCGTACTTGGGCAAAGAAGCGGTATTGGTCTTGTTTTTATCCAGTCAGCGGGTAATTGTCCCGTGGCCAGGTAATTAACGATGTCAGCATACCAGGGTTCCTTAAGAATGGCTAGGATGTGCTCGTCTGGGAAATCCTCATTGATCGGAGCTTGGATGGTTGGTGCATTCAGAATTCGTGAGAGATGATCAGCAACCACATTTTCTATACCTCTTTTATCCCGAATTTCTAAGTTAAATTCTTGAAGCAAAAGGATCCATCGAATCAGTCGGGCTTTTGCTACCTTCTTGGTCATGAGGTATTTCAGAGCCGAATGATCCGTAAAAATCACCGATTTCAAACCTAACAAGTAAGGCCGGAACTTTTTTAACGCAAAGACAACGGTCAAGAATTCCTTCTCAGTCGTTGTATAGTTCTGTTGGGCGTCATTCAAAGTCCTACTCGAGTAATAAATCACGTGCTGCTTATTGTCTATGCGCTATCGTAGAACAGTGCCAATAGCAAAATCAGATGCATCACACATGATTTCAAATGGCTGAGTCCAATTAGGAGCAGAAATGATAGGCGCAGAGATAAGTTCTTGCTTAAGCTTCCCCCATGATTTAAAACACTCATTGTTGAAATCAAAGGGCACGTCCTTAGCGAGCAGGTTGGTTAAGGGCCTAGCGATTTTGCTAAAATCCTTAATGAACCGTCGGTAGAACCCAGCATGCCCTAGAAAGTATCTAATATCCTTGATGCTTTTGGGTGGTGGAAGCTTAGCAATTACTTCTACCTTAGCCTTATCCACTTCTATGCCTCTCCTCGAAATTTCATGGCCCAAGACAATCCCCTGTCTCACCATAAAGTGACATTTTTCCCAGTTTAGAGTTAGGTTCTTCTCAATACATCTTTGTAGCACTAACTCTAAGTGATGAAGATACTGATCAAATGAATCTCCGTAGATGGAGAAGTCCTCCATGAAAATCTCAAGAAAACGTTCCACCATGTCAGAGAACAAACTAAGCTTGCGCCGTTGGAACGTTGCAGGAGCATTGCACAATCCAAAAGGCATGCGCCGATAAGCAAAGGTTCCGAACGGGCAGGTGAACGTTGTCTTTTCCTAGTCTTCTGCAGCAATGGGGATTTGATTGTATCCCGAGTACCCATCTAGAAAGCAGTAGTACTCATGTCCAGCCAAACGCTCAAGCATTTGGTCGATGAAGGGTAGCAGGAAGTGGTCTTTACGGGTAGCTGCATTCAACTTCCTGTAGTCGATACAAACACGAACCTTGGTAGGCAGTCTTGTTTGTACCAACTCTTTTTCCTCATTTTCTACTACCGTAAAGCCAGCCTTCTTTGGGACCGCATGAACAGGGCTAACCCATTGACTATCAGAAATGGGATAAATTATCCCATTATCTAATAGTTTCAGAATTTCAGCCTTAACTGCCTCTTGCATGAGAGGGTTAAGCCTGCGTTGTGGGTCCCTCCTAGGGGTTGCTTCATCGACTAAATGGATTCTGTGTTGTACTATGGCTGGACTTATTCCCTTGATGTCCTTCATCGTCCATCCAATGGCTTCCCTATGTCTTTTCAGAATAGACATTAAGCTGTCCTCTTGTTGCTCAGTCAGGTGTGATGCTATGATGACTGGCAAGGTGTCCTTTCCGCCCAGGTAGGCATACTTGAGGTGTTCAGGCAGGGCTTTTAGCTCTAGGGAAGGTGTTTCTTCATTGGAGGCAATCTCTGGGCTTTCAATCCTAGGATGGGGTACACTGGGGCTTGATGCCCAATCCACTGCTGAATCTACGATCTGGTCTAGATTAAAATCCTCAGCCTCCAGATCAAACTCTGCCTCAGTTTCTGTCTCCATACTTTCCTCATGCTCACTGGTCAGGTTTTCAATAGAATTGACCTCAAACGTCTGATCATTGACGTCCCTAGGTTGTCTTCCAAGATTAAAGACATTGACTTCCTTCGTCATGTTTCCAAAAGTCAATCGCATGGACCCGTTCCTACAGTTGATTATGGCATTGGCTGTAGCAAGGAATGGGCACCCTAAGATGACGGGAGTTTGAGACCTAAGATTGGACACAGGTTGGGTCTCAAGCACAATGAAGTCAACGGGGTAAATGAAATCCCCGACCCGGATGAGGACGTCTGTGATTCCCCCTTCAGGATCTTCACAGATCGGTCAGCTAGCTGAATGGTGACTCAAGTTGGGCTTAGCTCACCCAACCCAAGTTGCTGGTATACTGAGAGAGGTAGCAAGTTGATACTTGCTCCCAGGTCAAGAAGCGCTCTACTGATTTCGGTCTATCCTATGGTGCAGGAAATGGTGGGACATCCGGGATCCTTGTATTTCACTAGAATGGGACCAGACAGAATTTTGCTTATATTAGTGGCCAAGAAGACTTTCTTGGGCACATTAGTTTTTCTCTTCTTTGTACACATATCCTTAAGAAATTTGGCATAAGCCGGGACTTGTTGGATAGCGTCAAGAAGTGGCACATTCAATTTGACCTGGTTGAACATCTCTAGCATTTTCTCCATGTGCATATTTTTATTGTTGTTCCTAAGCCTATTGGGAAAGAGTGCTACAGGCTTATGAACTTGTTTAGCAGCTTTGTCCTCGTCAGATGTTTGTGGAGTGGATTGGGAGGAACTAGCAGAGGTGGAGGCTGGAGTGGGATCAGGATGGACTGGACTTTTCTGTTGCTAAACCTAGTTGTCTACCTTCTTTCCAGATCGCAGTGTGTGAACAGCATTACACTGGTTAATCGATGGATCCTGAATTTCATATGCTTGGTTGGAGGTTTTTGGGTTAACTAGGGGCTGACTAGGCAAAGTACCCTTAGGTCTTTCACTTAGGGAGCTAGCTAACTGGCTCATCTGCATTTCCAATCGTGATATGGCCTGCGAATGACTGTTCAGAGTTTGTCCCTGGTTTTGCATAAAAGCGGTTTGGGACTTTATGAAAGCCTCTATGCTCTCCTCCAATTTACTGATTTTCTTTTCTATTGGTGAGCCTTGGGAGGAGGAAGCTGGGGCTTGACTGGGAAAAGTTGGTGGAGGAGTAGGATGGTGAAAGTTGTTGGAAAAATTAGGCCTGGGAGGATTATTTTGGGCCCAGGAGAAATTGGGGTGATTTCTCCAGCCGGGATTGTAGGTCTGTGAGTAGGGGTTGTGAGGCGGTAGTGAGTAAGCCGCGTTCATGTGTTCCGGTGGCACTTGCTGGGCATGGAAAACAGGGCACTCTTCAAAAACATGGCTTGGTGCCTGACAATATGAACAACCCAGATTGTGAATTGGTGGTGAGTTGATTTGGTTGATACTGGCAGGCTCTTTTATTTCCAGAGCCTCTATCCTTCTCATTAGGGTAGCAATCTTAGCCTCGGTAGCTATGGATGATTCTAGAGATAGGAGCCCTCCTCTTGAAGCTATAGATTGTGAATTCCTAGGTTTCTTCGAGGCTGGCTCCTATTGCAGGGTTTTCTCCGCTAAGTCCTCAAATAAATCCCAACCCTGATTCTCATCCTTCTGCAAGAACCCTCCCTGACACATCGTTTCTAACAGGGTCTTAGTCTGATAATCTAGACCATCGTAGAGAATCTAGCACTGACGCCATTTCTCCACGCCATGATGAGGGCACTGAGCTAGGAGATCTTTGAATCGCTCAAAGTATCTCCAAAATGGTTCGCTCAGGTCTTGCTTAAACTGCATGATGTTCTTCCTAGTGAGGGCAGTTTTGTGAATTGGGTAGAATTTCTTCAAGAAGGCCTTGACGAAATCATCCCAGGTCGTGACTGAATCTGCTGCTAAGTTGTACAACCACTTCTTAGCTAGGTCCTTTAGGGAAAAAGGGATGAAATGTAACCTAACGACATCATCTCCTAGCTGAGGTATACACATCATAAGGCATACTTCTTCAAATTCCCTAACAAAGAAGTATGCGTCCTCTGATTCTAAACCATAAAATTTGGGAAGAGTGTTAATGAATTGGGGCTTTAACTCAAAATTATTGCCGTTTGCTTCAGGAAGTTTTATGCAAGATGGAAGTGAAGTTCTGATCGGGTAAAATCTATCCAGAAATGATGCCATCACCAGTTCTGGATGCAAGGGTAGAGAAGTGTTCTTGTTAATCTGGAAGTTGACAGATCTATCACCCACTCTTGCATGCAGCACACCACAACCAACGTGAAGACAACAAACAATCGAAAAAGAACTAGAAACAAACAAAAGAAAGAAAAACAACCACAAGCCTTAGTCTAAGGTACCTGGACCTAGACGACTCCTAACTGGTCGATTCTCCGGGGAAGGTTGTTGCAGGAACTCGACTACAAGCTAATCGGCCAGGAAAGGGCAAAGCTCGGGGGGAGGTATCCGGGCAGAGCCACGGGCCTAATTAGTCCAAACCACGGAGCTTTCGAGGCTTTACCTCTCAATCCACTTTCCTTAGACACCGATTTTGCAGGAGTATAGTTCTTACAATTTTCAACCTCGGTTAATCTCTTAATGAGTCCGGATGTCCCTAGGGCCAACGTCTATTGATTTTTAGTTGAGGCTTGGGAAAATGTGAGTGCGCTTGGAGATGATTTTGTTGGCCTAAAGGCCTTCCACTCTAGTTTTGATGATGATTAACTCATGTAGTTATGTGTAGTAATAATCTTGTGATTTTAGTTTCAGATTATTAATTAAGATGTTAGTAGGTGATTAGCTTCAACAAAGATGGTTTGAAAACTTTCACATAGTGATTCAAGAGCCCGAGCGACAAGATCATATATAGCACTCATTGGAGTCAAGCTCGGTGGATCACGAAGTTTTCGATCGAGTCGGCTTGGAGACGGCGCTCTACAAGAAGACATCTGTACCTAGTTTAGGTTGAGTTTTAGATCCATTTGTAAAGATTAGAATAGTATGACATGCTCAAGTTCACAACACACACGTTTCATGTTTTGAATATTGGTTTTCGGTTTTTCCGTTTTTGGTTTAACCGATCTTGGTTTCATGAATAGATAGATCAAAACAAGTTTAAATGGTTTTATGTATAGTAGATTCATTCTATATACATGCATGCTTAACTTCCTAGACAAACTTAGTTTTGACTTACTTATTCATGTGTTTTATTTTTTGGTATTTTTAACAAAACATATTTTGGAATTAAAGTCAAAAACATGGATATATATATGTTTCATGTATATAAGATTATATCCATATACATCATGCCTAAATGTTGTTTAATATCATGTTTTTGTATTTGGATAAGTTTTGAACAAAATGTATTTTCAATTCAAAAATCCAAGTTTTAAAAAATACAGTTTTCGATTTTTGGTAAAAATGATAAGACACAAAAATGTTTCAAAATGTTTGTTATTTGTGATGATATTTTTATCACAAGTTTATATTTCAAAATAAAATGATAAAACTATTTTTGTGTATTTTTATAAGTTTTTATGGATTTATTAGAATTTTTTTTACCCTGTTTCTCTGACCCAGAACAGTGGCTGACAGGCCAGGTCGGTCGACCGCACGGTCGACCGAACCAAGGGCCGGTCGACCTGGCGGTCGACCGACGTACATAGCCCTGTGCACGTCTGGCAGACACTCTGGACGGTCGACCGGACCAGAGAGCAGTGCTCTCTGTTTTTGGGCGGTCGACCGGGCGGTCGACCGGTAGCTGCCAGCGGTCAAAAAGTGACCATTGGCCGGTCGACCGACCGGTCGACCGGTAGTTCATTTTTGGCAGAATCTGCTGCCAACAGCTAGTTTTGTAAATGGGCTATAAATCCCCCATTGGAAAGAGTTTTTCTCTAAGATTTTTGGTGCTAATTTTTCCTGACTCTCCAGTGTTTTCACAGCAATCAAAAGAAGTTTTTGGGCTTTAAATTGAACATTCTATTTGGTGTTTTTGCTAGGGTTTGGAAAATCAAAGAAAAAAGTTTTTAGAAAAAGTGTTTGATTCAACTTCTTTTTCTTGGTTTCTAGTTTTTCCCAAGGATTTTCTTTGAGTTTTTGATTTCCATTCCTTTGGTTTTCTCCACACTTGAGCTACATCTACTATCTTATTCTATAGGATCTTTATGTGGGAAAAGAGATTGTTTGTGGTCTTTTGATCACCAAGTTGTAAACCCTATCTTAGCTTGGCTTTTTGCCTTTCCCTCATTGTGTTGAGGAGGTTGTGCTATTGGGTTGTATCTCTCAAGGTGTGAGGTGATCCTTGTGTTGCTAATCCCTCAAGTTGTGAGGTGATTGTTTGTTGGCTTGGTGTTGTGCCTCAAGGAGGAGGTTGTGTTTGTAAGAAGAGGAGTTGGGTACTCCTTGTGATTGTATTGCCCCAAATCCTCGGTGGAGGTTCCCTTTGTGGGAGTCCTATGTGGACAAGCTAGTGGAGTTGAAATCCTTCTGTGTGAAGGCGGGGATGTAGAGCTGGGTGCTCGAACCTCGAAACATATCTTGTTGTTTGCGCTTGATCCCTTGGCTCTTACTCTCTCTCTCTCTTTCTCTATATTGTGCCTTGCATCAATTCATATTGTTCATTCATAATTATTTGCTTGGCTTGTTTGAGTGTGCATCTCTTGTTAATTGCAATTAGTTTTTCAAATTCTGCATTAAGTTCTCTAGATTAGCATTATCACCTATTCACCCCCCTCTAGGTGATTTCAATTGGTATCAGAGCCTACGCTCTTGATATTTAGGTTTAACCACCTAGGAGTGGTTTGCTAATCTTCATTTGCATTTAAATTTTGCACACATATAGTTGCACTCATGGATAGCCCTCCTATGTTTGATTTTTCTAGACATGATTTTTGGAAGGCCAAGATGAGTAGTCATTTGAAAGCCTTAGGATCTAAAGTTTTCCAAGTCATTACCAAGGAATCCTACCCCAATAATAGCAAGCATAATAAGGCCAATGCACTTGCACTTAAGACACTTAGAGCATCTCTTAATGAAGATCTTTTACATGTGTTTGCTCATTATGACTCGGCTTTTGCAGTTTGGAGCATATTGACTTCTCCCGAGCTACCAAGGATTATCAACAAGTTGAGAAGATCTAGGAGAGACAAGTCCGACGAGCATTGCCTCATGGTCCAAGGGAAAGACTCCCTTGAGGTACAATCGGAATCTCAACTAGATAGCTCTAGTTCCTATTGCTATGGATGTTTAGAAGTTCAAACCTTAAATATGGAACTTGCTCAAAAGCTTGAAATTTTTTTGGAAAAACATGATTTGTTGAAAAAGAACAATTTTGAACTAAAAGAAGAATTAAAGGATTTGTGTTCAAATTTTGAATTGATTTTGCAAGAGAAGGAAGAGATTGCAAGTGAACGTGACTCACTTAAATCTCAACTAGAACTTGCTCTAAAGGAAAATGTGTTTTTGAAAAGCAAAAAGGATTGTGATGATGTTGTGAAAAACAATGAGTTTTTATCTTCAAAATTAGATTGTGTTTTAAAAGATAACCTTACTTTGAAAAATGAAATTGATTTCATTATAAAAGAATTGGAGTTTGTTTTAAAGAAAAATGATTCTTTAAAAATTGAATTGTCTTCACATGTTTGCCATGCTAGTGTAGCTTCTTCATCTAGCACACCTATTGCATGCTCCACTTTATCTTCTAGTATTGAAAATGATATAAATGTTTTGAAGAAAAGTGTTGATTGTTTGGGCTCCACTTTGAGCCATTGTGCCATGAACCACACACGCTTGGAATCCTTGATTCGAAAGAAACAAGCTCCATCCTTGCATGCACACCCATCATGGCATACACATGCTCATCACGATCACAATCTTCACACTATGTATGCTCATGTGTACACGTGTACACATTGTGGTCGAAAAGGCCACCTTGCTAGATTTTGCTATGATCGTTTACATGTTGAAAATTTAGCAAATAATCTTGTTTGGGTTAGGAAAGATACTAACCCCTATGGACCCAAAAGGAAATGGGTACCAAAGACCACCCCTAAAATTTTTGATATAGGTGTGGGCTCTCGCATCACGTGAGAGTAGCGGTACCTTGGAGTGGATGCGTTCCGTGCTTAAAAGAAAACAAATTTGGATGCATCACTTTCAAGGGGAGTTTGGTGGAGAGGACCACCATTGGTTTGGAGAACTAGAGAGGTGCCTTCATCGGTTTTGGTATCAATCTCTAACTCTCATTTATATTTGCATGTTTATTATACTTTTCATGTCGTTGATTTATAGCATGTCATGTTTTAAAGCTCATTATGATTATGCCATGTGATTTAGATTAGTGATATACATGTTTAGTTATTTGAGACACCCATGGACCTATCTTTGTGTTCTCACTTTGTTTTTAGACTAATATGTATGTCCTAGATCTAATGCACATGTATACACATAATGATCATATGTGTGTTTATGATTTTTGTTTTGTTTTGATGTTTATAATTTATTATGTTAAATGCCATGATTCTTAGATCATTGACATGCATGTATAGCTTTTGAGATCACCCATGTTTATATGGACCCATATGTTGTGTTCTCACCATTTGTTTAGCTATTATGCACATCATAGCTCTAATAGCATGTGGATTTACATAATGATCATGTTTATGATTTTCATGTTGATTTATATCCCGTTTTATGCTTCATGATTTGATTACTTGTTTAGATGTTAGTTTTCATTAAAACTAGGATATATACTTGTACATATAGTGGGCCATAAATAGATCATTATATGTTTGTGCTTTAACGCTTATTTGTACCAATTAGATGTGCTAGTATAGTCTAGTTTTGATGACTCATACATTTTAAACTTGTATTCCCATTTTGGAGATTTTTTTATGATTATGTGTTTTAACTTCATGTATATGTTTATTTTGCCAAACTTTAAGATATACATGTATACCCCTTGAGTCATTTGCTTTTCATGCAAATCTTTATTATGGACTCAATTGTGTTTAGGGATATGTATGTATACTTATCGTTTTGTCAAAACATACATATGCCTTGAAGTATGATTTGTTTTCAAATGAAAATTCAGTTTCTTATGATTTTCATGTTTTCATGTTTAAAGAATTTCAATTGAGCTTAATTGCATATTTTCATGATGATGTGTTTCACATATATCTTGTACACTCTCCTCACTTATTGTTTTCTCATGATTTTATTTTCATGAGTATGATACATGTTTTATGGAATTTGAGTGTTTAGTGCCATGTGATTTACATGTGTTTCATGAAAAATATTTATGTTTTATTCCTTACTTGAAGGATTTCGTACTAGTTAACAAGATTTCCTATTTAACTAGTTTGTATTCTTCTTATGGTAGAGATTTTCAAACGTACTCTATTTTCAAACCTATTTTTGAAAACCCCTACCTTCAAAGGGCGGATGGATGGGCGACCATGCTCATGTATGCTTTTTAGTGAAAATCATTTTAAACATGAACATCATTGGGAGGATAAGATATGAGGTATACATTAGATATTATTGTTGTTTCAATTGGTATCATTGGATTCTTTCAATTAGTATCAATATTGACATTTTTTTGTATACTCATATATTTTTTTGTATATGTATGCTTGCACTTCAAAGAATATCAATTTCAATTGGTATCTAATTTTTCATACATATATATGTTTTTATCTGTGCTTATTATATTTATATATCTTAGAGCACAAATTTTGATCATGATAAAGCTTGGTTTATAATGACTATCTTGTTTCAATTGACTAGTTTTCAATTGGTATCCATATACAAGCTTATTCATTGTTTCATTTGGTATTTCATAAAGGGGGAGAAACCTTGTATTTCATCTTTCAATTGGTATTTGATTTCCACTCCCATACTTTATGATTGAATATTTCAATTTGGTATCATATGTTCAAAATGTAAAATATTTACAATTGGTATCAAAATCCTTGTTTAGAAATTCAAAATTTGTTATGTTTAATTTTAAGTGGTATCAAGATTGTTTTCTTACAATTGATATGTTATTTGTTTACTTATCAACTGATATCAAGATTTTTGTTTTCATTTGATATATGTTCTCATATAAACATGTTTAACTTGAAACAAATCTCAATTAAAACAATTTGTTACTATGCCTCGTTTACCTTTATTTCAATTGGTATCATTTGATATAGGCATTCCTTAAAAAGATTTTATACTCATTTCAATTGATATCATTTATGCACTTCATTGACAATTTTTTATTGGTATCATGTTTTATGTCACCCCTTATTGATTCTTTGTTTTGAACAAAAAGGGGGAGAACATTTTGTTGTTACTTTTACCCCTTTGTTGATGATTGACAAAAAGAGGGAGAAGTATTTGAGTTTATATGCATGTTTTGTTTATTAGTTTGTCGTTTAATTGTTTAATTAGTATCAAGAGCATTATTTAAGAACATGTTTTTATTGGTATCAAGAGCACGTTTTGTTTGGTATCAAGAGCATGCTCTTGAATTTGGTACCTTGTTTTATGCATGTCTATGCATACATGTTTCAGAGCTTACATTGCATATCTATTTGTTTATTCCTATGCATGAGTTAAGGGGGAGCTTCTTTGAAGCTTAACTTTAATCCATGCATATATAACTCCATGAGTTTTGTCATCATCAAAAAGGGGGAGATTGTTGGCCCAAAGGCCTTCCACTCTAGTTTTGATGATGATTAACTCATGTAGTTATGTGTACTAATAATCTTGTGATTTTAGTTTCAGATTATTAATCAAGATGTTAGTAGGTGATTAGCTTTAACAAAGATGGTTTGGAAGCTTTCACATAGTGATTCAAGAGCCCGAGCGACAAGATCATATATAGCACTCATTGGAGTCAAGCTCGGTGGATCACGAAGTTTTGGATCGAGTCGGCTTGGAGACGGCGCTCTACAAGAAGACATCGGTACCTAGTTTAGGTTGAGTTTTAGATCCATTTGTAAAGATTAGAATAGTATGATATGCTCAAGTTCACAACACACACGTTTCATGTTTTGAATATTGGTTTTCAATTTTTCCGTTTTTGGTTTAACCGATCTTGGTTTCATGAATAGATAGATCAAAACAAGTTTAAATGGTTTTATGTATAGTAGATTCATTCTATATACATGCATGCTTAACTTCTAGACAAACTTAGTTTTGACTTACTTATTCATGTGTTTTATGATTTGGTATTTTTAACAAAATATATTTTGGAATTAAAGTCAAAAACATGGATATATATATATGTCTCATGTATATAGGATTATATCCATATACATCATGCCTAAATGTTGTTTAATATCATGTTTTTGTATTTGGATAAGTTTTGGACAAAATGTATTTTCAATTCAAAAATCCAAGTTTTAGAAAATACAGTTTTCGATTTTTGATAAAAATGATAAGATACAAAAATGTTTCAAAATGTTTGTTATTTGTGATGAAATTTTTATCACAAGTTTATATTTCAAAATAAAATGATAAAACTATTTTTGTGTATTTTTACAAGTTTTTATGGATTTATTAGAATATTTTTTTACCCTGTTTTTCTGACCCAAAACAGTGGCTGACAGGCCAGGTCGGTCGACCAAACCAAGGGCCGGTCGACCGACGTGCACAACCCTGTGCACATCTGGCAGACAGTCGGGACGGTCGACCGGCCAGTCGACCGGACCAGAGAGCAGTGCTCTCTGTTTTTGGGCGGTCGACCGGTAGCTGCCAGCGGTCAAAAAGTGACCGTTGGCCAGTTGACCGGTAGTTCATTTTTGGCAGAATCTGCTGCCAACGGCTAGTTCTGTAAATGGGCTATAAATACCCCATTGGAAAGAATTTTTCTCTAAGATTTTTGGTGCTAATTTTTCCTGACTCTCCAGTATTTTCACAGCAATCAAAAGAAGTTTTTGGGCTTTAAATTGAACAATCTATTTGGTGTTTTTGCTAGGGTTTGAAAAATCAAAGAAAAGGGTTTTTGGGAAAAGTGTTTGATTCAACTTCTTTATCTTGGTTTCTAGTTTTTCCCAAGGATTTTCTTTGAGTTTTTGATTTCCATTCCTTTGGTTTTCTCCACACTTGAGCTACATCTACTATCTTATTCTATAGGATCTTTGTGTGGGAAAAGAGATTGTTTGTGGTCTTTTGATCACCAAGTTGTAAACCCTATCTTAGCTTGGCTTTGTGCCTTTCCCTCATTGTGTTGAGGAGGTTGTGCTATTGGGTTGTATCCCTCAAGGTGTGAGGTGATCCTTGTGTTGCTAATCCCTCAAGTTGTGAGGTGATTGTTTGTTGGCTTGGTGTTGTGCCTCAAGGAGGAGGTTGTGTTTGTAAGGAGAGGAGTTGGGTACTCCTTGTGATTGTATTGCCCCAAATCCTCGGTGGAGGTTCCCTTTGTGGGAGTCCTGTGTGGACAAGCTAGTGGAGTTGAAATCCTTCTGTGTGAAGGCGGGGATGTAGAGCTGGGTGCTCGAACCTCGAAACATATCTTGTTGTTTGCGCTTGATCCCTTGGCTCTTACTCTCTCTATATTGTGCCTTGCATCAATTCAAATTGTTCATTCATAATTATTTGCTTGGCTTGTTTGAGTGTGCATCTCTTGTTAATTGCAATTAGTTTTTCAAATTTCGCATTAAGTTCTCTAGATTAGCATTATCACCTATTCACCCCCCTCTAGGTTATTTCAGATTTTGGGGCTAAGGAAGGATGATGAAATCCTCAACTTATCTTGTTTATTTGGGTTTTGCCCTTAATGTCAATTGTGCAGGTGTACAGTTTATTCACAACAAGGTAACACTCAAAGCGGTAAATCACTTCAAAATGTTAGTCCTATTCTACATGAATGCACACGTACCTTGTCTCCAGCACTCTTCAAAAGAAATCTAAATGAATCGAAATAGACACGTGCCCTAAATGCAAAAGTCTAATCTAAATTTCAATTAAGCAACAAGTGAATTTCTGTTGAATTTATTACACATGCATATAGGAGAAGCATCCAAGAAAACTAAAAATTTAGAAAGCAATTTTTTTTTAGCGGCTTTTGGCAACCCTGCAAACGAGTTTGTTAGTACTTCAATCGAAAAAACTCGCTTTTACACGAATTTTTCCGAGGGCAAATGAGTCCTCGCGCAATGTCCTTGGCCACCTCTTTTGCTTCATGTGATAGTGAGCTCCTTGGTACTTCTCCTACACACAAAAACAAAGAACAATCTTTAGTAGTGAACAATTAAGCCGTTCCCTCCCCGGCAACGGCGCCAAAATTTGATCGGCAAAAAGCAAGTACTAAAATAAGAGAAGGAAGTGTGGGTTGATGTTACTGCTTTTGCGATTCTTCCGTTGTAGCGAAGTGGTTATACGGGTCGTATCCACAAGGAGGGAGAGCGATGGAAGCTTAATGCGGCTTCAAAGTTCAAGAAGAAAGAAAGTTCATGTTTCCAAATAAAGAATTGAAAAGTGAAAATAAGTTGTTTTAAAGAATTGTTGGAAAATGTTTTGGGGGTTTGTAAAAGTGATTTTTTTTCTTAGTTGTAAAAATGCATGGCTAACTTTCTACTAAGTGCTCCCACTAATTTCTAACTTTTGGAAGATAGCCTCACGATGGATCATAGGCGAATACAAACCTTTTGCATTGGAACTATTCACGTGGAAATCGAGTGAAAGTTCATCCTAAAACTTAGCTTCACACGGCAAAAACTCGGACATTCCCTTATCAAGATCCGATGAAGGCGAGAATAAGGGAAGACTCGAGTGCACTATTGGTATCGACAAAGTTAAAAGGAGAAGTCTCTAACTTACAATAACAAGTAAAGTACATAACTCATAGATCATCAAAACTCATTAAGCATGAAGTATAAGAAAGTAAATACTTGTAGGTAAATTAGAGTTAGAACCCTCGTCTTAAGATGCCATAGCTCTTGTTTGCACAAAGCTTGTTTGACACTATTGACTCATTTGGGTTATCAATCATGTGTTAGAAATTAGTGGGTTAGTAGTTAGTTAGCCATGCTAATGAAAAGTTAGTTAGCTATAAAAGTTAAAGAAACAACAAAGGAAAAGAAGTGGAGAGAGGGAGTTACACTACAAGAAAACAAAAGAAAAGAAAAGTTAAAGAGAGGGAGTTACACTAAAACAAAGTAAAAGAAAAGAGGTGAAGAAGAAAGGAGTTACACTACAACAAAGAAGGAAAAGTAAATGGCAAAGACAAGTAAATTAGAAAGAAAGAAGAGAAGTAGTACTTGTATTATCTTGTCACCCTTCAAATACAACCCTTTACACACTCTCTCTCTTTCACTCTAATGGCTAAAACTTAAAAGTAGAAGAAGAATAACAACAACAACTACAAACTAAAAATAAAACTACACAACTTGCTCTAACTCTGGATCTGCCCCAACTGAAGACCCCTGGGGGGTTTTATAGGCACCAGGGCAAAGGGGGCACGTGAACAGCACGTGGCCTAAAACGCGAGCGCGCGGGCCGCGTTTCCGCGGCCCTGGCTGGGCGGCGCGCGCTCAGTTTTGGGCAGTGTGTCGCCTAGTCTTGCTTCTGTCCACCTGACCTCCTGGATTTGTGATTTGATGCCCAGGTCTGACAAAATCTTAAATCTAAAGTCAATGGCTACTTGGTAGGCTTTTAATCACCAATTAAATGGTGATTTAAGTCTTCTTCTTCATTTGCACACCATGGACCTAGAATCAAGCAAGCAAGATTTTATTAGCAAAATTTTACATGAAGTAAATATGAGAATGTGATGAAAATTATGCAAAATTAGAGACTAATCACTTAGCATGATTATTATACTGTTACCAGATATTTGGTACTCCTGAACTCCTGTATTCCTGAACCTCTAAAAAAGGGTGACTCCTGATATTATACTCCTGATATTATACTTCTGTTAATTCCCGTAGTTGGATAATCATGGTTATATTGTATACACTTGTGGATATTATCTTTGGGCAATTCATATATGTATAATAAAAATACTCAACTTACACTGGGGTGGGGGAAACTGATGAAAACCGGTATGATGTCATATTTATAATGGTGATATTTCTAAAGTGTCGTGTGGGGCGCATAATGATAAGTCTGCAGAAGCAGTAGCCTGAATCTGAAGTGTCGTATGAGGTGCGTAATGATAAGTCCTTGGAAGTAGTAGCCTGTACTCCTGAGCTAATCCCGGGCAGAGATGGGACGCACTATAAATATGAGCCATCAGATTTATCAGTTTCCAAATAATAGCTCGCCTTATTTATAAGTGGATGTATGTTCGCCAGTAGCACATACAAAAGCATATGGATCGGATGAACAACATAAAATAACAAAGCAGTAATAAGGTTAGGAACGTGTGATATTTGGTCTCTTCTTTGTTCGGGTCCTGGTCTCACATATCAGACCCGGGTAAGTTCTATAGAGTGCGAACTCTAGTATGGATTATCTGTGATGTGAGGCGCTGGCAGGGAGGCAATTGAAATATCAAACGGTACTGATTATTATTGGATAAATTAAAGTGCTATACCTTTATATTCCAGTTATAATATTTTTATACTGCCTTCTATATGTTTTCAGTTTCAGATTCATTGATATATATGATTTACTATCGTTCCTTTAATTTCCCTTATGTTATTTGTTATTACTTGTACCTGCATCCTTGGACCACATCACTTGATCATGTACACATGTACCTGTTATGCACGCTATTTGGCTTTATTATATGTACTCGCAGGGTTGCATCTAACAACCCTGAATTCTTATGTCCAGATCCTAGAGACCAGACCTTGGTGACCTTACTGTAACTGATCAGAGTGCGCAGCGGATCCTTCCATGATGATCGGAGCGCATCAGAAGCTTGGATCATCGTCACAGCTCTACCTCCCAGTTCCTCTCCTGTTTGTTTCCGAGACCCTCTTGCTGCTCGTGAGCACCTCTCAGCTTTTGTATATCTCTTCATATGATATACATTTGTATTTCTGGTGATGTAATATTCTTGTAATATTGTATCACTCTCTGTGATAACCATGTACTTGTGTTATTTCTGTTGGAATGTATATTACAGCTGTGCTTTCACACTCTGATTCTTGCCTGTACTGATGCTTAGCGTATATACGTGAGAAGGTATCTCCGACCTGCATATATACATCGCAGTGACATTTTCGTACTCGCCAGATCGGGGCGTCACAGGATGGTATCAGAGCCTAGGCTCTCACATCTTCAGTACAACTAGTTGGCAGATTAATGATACATTAATTTGCAGTTAGAGAGCATGAGTCTTGAATATACATTCCAATCGCACGTGTAGTGTTATCTATTCCTTCCTCACAATCTTTTCCTTGGATCCTGAGACCCTTCTATCTTTCCTTTCAGCTTCTTCCCATCATCCCTTCAACCAACTCAGATATGGAAGGCCGGAGAACGCGTAATGGTCCTGGCACTTCTCATGACATTTCCATTGGAGAGAGCGATACCATGATGAGGGTACTTCATGGCAGATGGAGAGTCAGCATCAGCAAACAGAGCTCCTGCGGCGAGTATTATTGACTGCACCTAGAGAACAGAGGCCTGGTAATGTATCCGATTTCAAGAGACTGCAACCGGCTACATTTGTGGGTACTGAGAAGCCGTTAGACACCGAGCAGTGGCTGATTGATACTATAGATCTTATGAAGGCAGTCTGGATTCCTGATGAGAACCAAGTGGAGGTGGCTAAGAACGAGAAATCTTAATTATGTTTTTCCTATTCCTTAAAATTAACTTAATTATTTAGAGAAATAAATCAAAATATTGTTTTCTTTTTCAAAAAGTTTTTTTTAAAAAAATTTTGTTAGTATCTACCAATGTTAGTATGTTAGTAAACCCTCCCCCACGCTTATTTCATGCATTGTCCTCAATGTATGAATGAATGCATGTATGCATGAAAAAGAAGAAAGGGAAGGCAAAATATGACCTCAAGGTGGTGGTTCCAGTGGTGGCTGGATTGGGCCAAGCATTGCTAATCAATCTAAATCTTGTGGATCATCAAGAAACCCACTTTTTATGACCTTTTTCTAATCTATATTGTTATTATCTCAAAAAAATGTATAAGCTCATGCACGATCCTAACATTGAAACTATCTTGGTTGCATGACCAATCTTGAAATACCTTCTTAGGGTCATCATTGTTTACACCTTGGTCCAATAATAGAATTTGACTTGATGAAGTGATTGATTTGGGCTTAAGAATGATAGAATTGGGAACCAATACTGGCTCGAAAAAAATCAAATTTAGGTTCGAGAGTTGGGTTTGGCTCAAAAGTGGGCTCCAAATCAAAGAATTTAAGTTCGTATTTGATTGGTCGCTAATGTTGCATATTTAATATCATATGTCCATACTTATTATAGAATAAAAGCCTGCATTGTCCTAATTAATTGTTTGATTTATTTGCAGGCCCAATCTTTAAGGAGTTGAAGAGAAATGAGCCCAAAGCCCACCAAAATTCTGAATTAAATCAGAATTAATTCGCACTCACTAAATCAGGGCAAAATCAAGAGGTTGAAATCGGTTGAGAAGAATCCTCTCAGGATCGATCGGTTAAAGCCAAGAATCCAAGGCCATTTCGTCAGAATCCTGGACCCAAACAAAGAAACAAACTGAAGATAAAGGCAGAAGAAACTCCTACCAACAGGGTGTGGCCATCTGGCCACACCCTGGCCGCGGAAACGCGGTCCAAGCCGCGTTTCTGCGGCTTTGTTGGGGAGTTAGTTAGGGGGAGCGTTTGCTCCCCCGATCTCCCCGGGATCCTCCTTACTGGGTTTATGCCTATAAAAGGCCAGTATTTGCGCTGAAAAGTGGACGACCATGCAGATTAGGATTTAGCCTAGTTTTCATTCTTTGTAGTTTAGGTTTTTCTTTTCTTTTTTATGTAATTTGTATGTAGCTTAGGTTAGATGAAGATTCATGTAAGTAAGAGAGAGAGGCTAATGTTGAGAGTGACACCGATGTACCCTCCTCCTTTCTTCCATTGTCTCTGCAAGTAATAAAGGTAAAAGCTTCTTTTTATGTTAGAATTTTTTTTTGCTTTCCTCTTCCTCTTTCTACTTTACCTTGGTTGTATTTGTTGAGTCTACAAGTGAATTCCAAAGCAAGTATAACTAAGCTACGTGAGAGCCAGCGATAGTTCATGAAGACGTTCTCCTCTTCCAAGCTCCGCATCACTTCGTTCTTGATATGCTTGACGATATAATGTGCACAGGGACTGAGCTCGAGTTTATGATCTATGCGTTGAACGCCTCCGAAGCAAAAAGGTAGAACTTGCAAAAGGTTTCCAGGTAAGTCATCAATTAAACTAGGTAAGTATTCCTTCCTTTCTCTCATTTCTGTAAATTATATCACCACCTCTTCCAACTCTTTCTTCTCCACTCACTCCATTTGTACATAGTCGCTTTTATTGTTTTTTATTTTTCCACCTTCTTCATCTTTCACTTTCTTCTTAACTTTAACTATAACTTTCTTTTTCATTTTTATAACTTTAAAACAAAGAAGAACTTTCGCTTATTTTCATAACGATTTCAATAAAGAAACGTAAAGCTTCCATCGCAAATCCTCCTTGTGGATCACGACCCGCATAGCCACTTGCTATAGCGGAAGAATTGAGCACTTGCACATTTTTATTATAAGTTCTGAAATTTCGTATTTTTTGTGCAGGTTTTGCCTCAATCAAATTTTGGCGCCGTTGTCGGGGAAGGTAACATGTTTTTTATTGAAATCTGAATTTTTTTTGAAAATTTTTTAGAACTAAACGAATTTTCTTCTCTGTTGCAGGTTACAGGGCAATCAAAGAAGAAAATTAATATTGCAGTGACATACAAGTGGCCTTGGGCCTCTGCTCTAGAAAGCAGAGACCAAGGGCCCTCTGAATAGTCGCGTTTCCACGGCAAAAGCCGTAGAACCGCGGCAATGAAGAGTTGACTACTAACAGCTTTTTGCAGGGCTGCTTAGTTTACAAAAATTCTAGTTTGCTGCAATTCTTTATTTCCTATATGCCATCACATAAGCCTGCTAATAATCAACAGTAAAACGTTTGTTGCAAAAATTAAAAATTGATTAGACGTTTGCATTTTAGGCACGCGTTTTTTCAATTCATTTATTTTTACTGTTGAAGAGTGCTGGAGCAAGGTACGTTCGCATTGCATGTAGAATAGGATTCATCTCTTGGTTGATTTTCATTGCTTTGAGTGATTCCTATTTACATATCTTGTACACTTGCACAAAATTATTTAAGGACACTAACCCATAACAAGATAAGGTGGGGATTTAATCACCCTTCCTTAGCCCAAAAATCACATTCCAAGCACTCACTAACCCAAGCCTAACTAAAATTGAGTAGACGTTGGCCCTAGGGACATCTCGGACTTAATTAGGAGATTATCCTAAGGGGGAAAGGTGTTGGAACTTGACTCTTGCCAAATCAGTGTCTAGGAAAGGGATTAAGGGCTGAAAGCCCGAAGGTTGGTGGTTATTTAATTAAGGAACGTCTTTTGACGGAAAACCTCCCACCAACCTTGCCCTGACCTGGCTGATTAGCTTGTGGTCAAAGTCTACATTAAACCTCCCGTGGACAGTCTAACTAGTTAGGAGTCGTCTAGGTCTAGGTCTACCCTAACTTAGGTTAGAATTTTTTCTTTCTTGTTTGTTTATTTGTTTGCTTTTCTTTCTTTTTTGTGTGTATTCTATTGTGTGATATGGCTTATAATAATAATTTTTTTAACTTTAATAATAATCCATATTACACACCGAGTTCATTTTCGGATATTACCAACCTGGCATATCATGACTTTAACCAACCTAGTGTGCCGGATTGGTTTTATCCGAATCATTATAACCCATGTCCCCATCTAATAACTATAATGTCCATAATAATTTCAACTCTTCACCGAGTCAGTGGGGATTCACCTCCCCCGAGCATAATTATCAACCAACTTGTCCTCCTTCTCCACCTAGTCCACAATATTTTCAAGAGTCATACTCAGTTCCACCCGTCCAAAATAGGAAACCATCAATTTTGGAAATGAGTATGCATGAGTCCAAACGCAAATCCCAAAATTTGATGGACTCACAATTTCACTACCACTTCCAAGACAATTCTTCATCTTTTCATCAAAACAATGAGCCTATCAACTATGAAAAGATGCTTGAAACTATGACTCAGGCTCAAAACACTCGTAATCGTGACATAGATATGATGGTCGAATCTCTACGTTCTCACCGTTGGACCAGTTCTGATGTCACTAACCATTCTGTTAGAGCCGAAGAGTCATGTAGTTTTGGAAATCAAGATTCCATTTCAGAACAACCATTTGAACTTGCCCAAACTCCAAATTTTGAAAAAGATATTGACAGTTTAGCAAGTTTTCCTTTTCCTGAAATAGAACTTGAAAATGAATATGATCCTGAACCCCAACTTAGTGATTCAATTCTACTTCCTGATTCGATTATGACTCCGGTATCTTCACCTGATTTCGATCTTTTCCCCGAGTCAACATTGGATCCTGTGCCTATTCATCATGAAATTGAATCCCCCGTCTTTGAGGATCATATTGAACTTGACCAATTATACAATTTTGAAAGTCCTATTGATAAATTGGCAAGTTCTCAATTTTTTGATATTGAACTCAATGAGATATGTGACCTAGATTCTCAAATCTGTGATCCAGTTCAACTTTCTGAATCAATATTGACTCCTGTTGTGTTACCAAACTTGAGTAATATTTTAGAGTCAGTTTTGATTCCTCCACCTATCATTCCTGAACTGGAATCACCCATATTAGGTCACATTCCATTGTTGGAAAGTACATGTGGACTTGAGTTTCAACTTCTTGACTTGGACCCTATTCCTGAACCAATTTCGACTCTTGAACCTTTACTTGACTTAAGTTACCTTCCTGAGTCGGTATTAGTTCCTGTACTTCTTAAGTCCAAGTCAATCATTCTATCAATTTATACTCCTTCCTGGGACGAGGTGGTTGACAAATTTGACTCCGAAATCAATTATGGAATATGGAAATTAGATGGGGTTAAATATTTAATAAAGATCCTTTATGGATACATCTTTTTAATGGGTTATATTAGAGAAATTTCTGGTGGGTTCCTCCGAGACCCAAGAAAAGTTGATTGGGCCGCATTTCGTGGACCAATCAGACCACCACCGGAACCACCACCATAAGGTAACATTTTCCTTCCCTTTCGTCTTTTTCATGCATCTATGCATTAATTCATACATTGAGGACAATGCATGAGATAGGTGTGGAGGAGGGTCTAACATAACTTTTCTTTTTCTTTAAAATAAAAAAATTAACATTTTTCTTTACTTTTAAAAACTTTTTGAAAAATAGAAACAATATTTTGACTTATTTTTGTAAGAAATTAAGTTAATTTTAAGGAATAGGAAAATCCAAATTAGGATTCTTATACTTGGTCAAAATAAGATTATTTGTTTGATTTTTAGGGTTAAGAAGAAAATTTGTCAAAGTAATTTAGTCTTGATCTTTATCTTGATGAAATATGCACACTTCATACACTTACACACTTAGGGTTCAAAAATAAAGATTCTTATGCCTTATAAAAAAATATATATATAAAAAATGAATAAGTCTAATTATTGATTAGCTAGGTGCTTTGGCCTAAGCAAGCCTTAATATTTATGCGAAAGATGATTAGATAAGTTTGAGAAAAAAAAATTTTAAAAGAAAAATAAAAAAATAAAAAAATGAATAAATCTAATTATTGATTAGCTAGGTGCTTTGGCCTAAGCAAGCCTTAGTATTTATGCGAAAGATGATTTGATCCTCTGATTAAGCTGGGTATTTGTGCCTAATAAAGCATAAGTATTCACGCCTAAAAGAGGTTCATATAATAAAATCCTTAGTTTTGTGGCCTTGTTTGCTCGAGTCCTTAAGTCCTTGGGGGTGTTTTCTCAGCTGGTGCCCTAAGACCGTTTGGTTTGGGAGTCATCGATTAGAGGCTCGTTACATGGGCAGATTAGAAAGCCTAATAGAACTAAGGAATAATACCACCAAAAAAAAAAGTATATATAAATAAATAAGGCATAAGAGTTAGAGTTAATGAACCCTTAGTCAAAATTTTCACATTCACAAGGTGCATATGCTTAGGGTAAAGTAATAGGCCAGATGAGAAGTACAATTTGACTCCTTACTTTGATTGATAACAAATTTTTGAATAGAGACTAAGTTTAGGAATGAAAAATTCGGTTTTCCTATAACTTATAGATTGCTTAGATCTTACAATCATATTTCAAATATTTTTCTCATTCAAAATGCTTTTCGAAAATACTAACTCTTTATTTCTCTTTCTTTATGGATTTTGTGGGTGCAATTCGCTGAAAACCCTCACGAGACAAAACTCGTCCTCTAGGGGAAACCTAGAGGTTTAACGGCTTGTTGCACATGCTCAGTGCAATCGCGCGACCTGCGAAAGTGGTCTAATAATTCTTAGTATAGTTTAGTTGTTTTGCTCGAGGACGAGCAAAAGATAGGTATGGGGGTGTGATTGGTCGCTAATGTTGCATATTTAATATCATATGTCCATACTTATTATAGAATAAAAGCCTGCATTGTCCTAATTAATTGTTTGATTTATTTGCAGGCCCAATCTTTAAGGAGTTGAAGAGAAATGAGCCCAAAGCCTAACAAAATTCTGAATTAAATCAGAATTAATTCGCACTCACTAAATCAGGGCAAAATCAAGAGGTTGAAACCGGTTGAGAAGAATCCTCTCAGGATCGATCGGTTAAAGCCAAGAATCCAAGGCCATTTCGTCAGAATCCTGGACCCTAACGAAGAAACAAACTGAAGATAAAGGCAGCAGAAACTCCCAGAGAAGCCCACCAACATGGTGTGGCCATCTAGCCACACCCTGGCCGTGGAAACGCGGCCCAAGCCGCGTTTTCGCGGCTTTGTTGGGAGTTAGGGGGAGCGTTTGCTCCCCCGATCTCCCTGGGATCCTCCTTACTAGGTTTATGCCTATAAAAGGCCAGTATCTGCGCTGAAAAGTGGACGACCATGCAGATTAGGATTTAGCCTAGTTTTCATTCTTTGTAGTTTAGGTTTTTCTTTTCTTTTTATGTAATTTGTATGTAGCTTAGGTTAGATGAAGATTCATGTAAGTAAGAGAGAGGCTAATGTTGAGAGTGACACTGATGTACCCTCCTCCTTTCTTCCATTGTCTCTGCAAGTAATAAAGGTAAAAGCTTCTTTTTATGTTCGTATTTTGTTTTGCTTTCCTCTTCCTCTTTCTACTTTACCTTGGTTGTATTTGTTGAGTCTACAAGTGAATTTCAAAGCAAGTATAACTAAGCTACGTGAGAGCCAGCGATAGTTCATGAAGACGTTCTCCTCTTCCAAGCTCCGCATCACTTCGTTCTTGATATGCTTGACGATATAATGTGCACGGGGACTGAGCTCGAGTTTATGATCTATGCGTTGAACGCCTCCGAAGCAAAAAGGTGGAACTTGCAAAAGGTTTCCAGGTAAGTCATCAATTAAACTAGGTAAGTATTCCTTCCTTTTCTTTCCTTTCTCTCATTTCTATAAATTATATCACCACCTCTTCCAACTCTTTCTTCTCCACTCACTCCATTTGTACATAGTCGCTTTTATTGTTTTCTAATTTTTTCACCTTCTTCATCTTTTACTTTCTTCTTAACTTTAACTATAACTTTCTTTTTCATTTTTATAACTTTAAAACAGAGAAGAACTTTCGCTTATTTTCATAACGATTTCAATAAAGAAACGTAAAGCTTCCATCACAAATCCTCCTTGTGGATCACGACCCGCATAGCCACTTGCTATAGCGGAAGAATTGAGCACTTGCACATTTTTTTTATAAGTTCTAAAATTTCATATTTTTTGTGCAGGTTTTGCCTCAATCAGTATTTATGATCCATTAAATGAATGTGACTATCCAAAATATGTGATCCAATTTCATAATATACGGGTACTGGAATTAATATTGGCTCGGGAATTGGGTCCAAATTGGGTAAAGACACCGGAGTCAATATAGATTCAAAGTTTAAAATTCGATCACAAAGTTGAGGATCGGGTTCGCATTCACAATCTAGTTCAATCTCATTAAAGTTAAAACTTACCAATTTGTCCATGAGTTGGGATTGATCAAGTTTATGTTGATGCGATGAAATTGAATCTTGATCAAGGTCTTCAAGACACCACGATTCTTGGTTCCTATTAATTTGATTAGTTAGTTCAAAGATGTTTGAAATTCTAGAAATTTGCTCATTCATTAAACTTTGCATACGATCTATTTTTTCTTCTAACTTATCGAATGGATCATTTGGGGACTGAATTATGGATTGTATACTCTTTTCCAAGTAGGTATATTCTTTTATTGGTGGTGTGGGAAAAGAAGTATATGAAAATGATGGTTGGAAAGGTGGTTTTGACCTATCAAATGAATTATAACCAAATGAATTTAGATAGGCCATGGGGAATATATATATATATTTTTATAATTTTCACACAAACAAAGAAAAATTTAGTTAGAAAACAATGTATAAATTTCCCTCCCCGGCGACGGCTCCAAAATTTGATTGCACAAAATAGAGTACAGAGAATATGAAAAGTGTATGTGATTGGTTTTAACTCTGAATCTTTGCAATTTAACCGCTGTAAAAAGAGCTAAACGGGTCAAACCTCAGGGAGAGATGCGATGGAAGCTTTTCGGTAATATTGTCCTCTTACTATCTTCTCTGTTTAAATAACTTAGAAAAGAAAATATGAACTAAATGTGGATAAAGAATTAAACTAAAAAAAGGTTCACAGCTTACTAATAATCAACCACCATACATGCTAATGCTAAATAGATAATTACTTCACTTCAAATCCTAAACATGATATTCTACCATAAAATCAAGCAAGATACATAGGATAGAAACAAGGTTAGATTTGAAATAACACCATCCATGTTTTAACATTTCAATATCAAGGTTGTCAATCAAGTATAAAGTAAGAAAAAAATCATTAGAAAGTATTTAGCAAATCTTAACCCTATTTGAAATAACACTAATTAACGTTTAATATTAAAATATTAAGATTTTAGATTAAGAAAAGCAGTTAAGAAGTATTAGCAAATATTTGACCTAGTTGCTTATCCAAATGAGTCTTCAAGAATAAAAATTGGAGTAGGCATGCATATGATCTAATCTGGTTATCTAATAGACATTAGATGTGATGGTGGTGATGCCTTAGCAAGCCATGAGAAAAATCTAGCTACTCATGGTAAACATGACAACCAAAAGAAAGCAAGAAATAAATAAAAAAAATAAGAAAAAGCAAAAAATAAAGTAAATAACAAAAGAGATATGAAAAAAAAGAAAGCACCTTGTATTGATCTGTCACCTCAAATTACAATGGCTTCTCCTTCTCACAAATAGAACTAAAATCTAAAAAATGCAAAAGAAATTTGGAGAAGAGAGAAAAATCCTAAGCTATGATCTTTGATGTGGAGATATTTGATATTGAGAGATTTCAGCTTTTTAAATAGGCCTCAAATCTAATCACAATAGGATACAAATTAGAAGGTTTCCTAATTCAACAAGGAATTCAGTCCTGCAGCAAGTCAGTATGTTGTTTACTTAATATGACTTATCAGACGGCTGCGTTAGATAGAGTGATAAACATAACAATTGTAGTTCTTCAAGTCTTCTTTCTGTGGCATCTTAAATCATCAAATTTGAATATCTGTAGCAAAAGTTATTATCTGAATACTAAAAGGTGTACAATCAAAATCCGAGTCTTAATTGATTTTGAACTCCATTTAATTTGAATTATCCTCCTTTTACCTTTTAGGATTAGCTTTATCCCCTTTATCTTCTAGAATTTTATCTTCTGAATTTGAACTTGAATTTAGGAGATGAAAATTAATCCTTTCCTCCTTCGGATTCAATTTAAAATCCAACTTTAGATAGGATTAGGGATAAAATGAAGCTTCTTGTATCTTTATACTCTCATTTAAGTAACTACACACCATAATCAAAAAGAGAGTTAATAGCATTAATTAATAAAGGAATGATCAAGGATATATGTGTAAAAGTGATAATAAAAATATAATTTTGGAGTACAATCACACTCCCACACCTATCTTTTGATCGTCCTCGAGCAAAATCAAATGTTAGAAACTAATTTAATCTAACTAACTCACTTTCGTAAGAATGAGCAACAAGCCGTTAAACCGCTAGGTTACCCTAGAGGATGAGTATTGTCTCGTGAGGGTTTCAGTGAATTACACCCACAAAATTCTTAAAGAAAGAAAAAAAATTGTTAGTATTTTGAAATACCATTTTGAAAGAGAGAAATTATTTGAAATATCTTTGTAAAAATTAAGAAATTTATAAGTTTTTAGGATTATTAAATTGATCATTCTTATAACTAGTCTTTATTCAAATATTTATTTATCAATTTAGGTTAGGATAAAAATTGAATTTCTCATTGAGTCTATATCTTACCCGAAGTCATATGCATCTTTGTGAATACGAATTTTTTACTTGGGATTCTTCAACTTCAACTCTCATGCCTTATACATTTATTACTTTTTCTTTCTTTCTTTGTTTTTTTTAAGAAGTTCAAAGTATTACCACTTTGCTACCCTTTAAGCACTTCTTTTTTTAAATATTTATATCATCTAATTTTCTTTCGTGTAAGTATAAAGGTTTCTTGAGGCCCTAATACCTAACTAATTGATTATTAGATGTGTTAATACATATATGATATATTTTTAATTATTTTTCAAACTTAACTAATTACCTTTCACATAAGTACCAAGGCTTTCTTAGGCCAAAGCACCTAGCTAATCAATAATAAGATTTGTTTATTTTTTCATATATATATGTGTATATTTTTTGTGGCACAAGAGTCTTTGTTTTGAATCCTAAATGTGTAAGTATATAAAGCCTGCATATTTCATCAAGGTAAAGATATTAAGAGAATTATTTTTTCAATTTTTCCTCCTAAACCTAAAAATAAAACAAACACTCTTATTTTGACCAAGTATTAAGAAATCCTAATTATGATTTTCCTATTTCTTAAAATTAACTTAATTATTTATAGAAATAAATAAAATATTGTTTTCCTTTTCAAAAAGTTTTTTAAAAAAAAACTTTGTTAGTATCTACCTATGTTAGTATGTTAGTAAACCCTCCCCCACACCTATTTCATGCATTGTCCTCAACGTATGAATGAATGCATGTATGCATGAAAAAGAAGAAAGGGAAGGCAAAATATGACCTCAAGGTGGTGGTTCCGGTGGTGGCCGGATTGGGCCAGGCATCACTACCCAATTTAAATCTTGTGGATCATCAAGAAACCCACTTTTTATGACCTTTTTCTGTTCTTTATTGTTATTATCCCCCAAATGTATAGGCTCATGGATGACCCTAACATTGAAACTATCTTGATTGTATGACCAATCTTGAAATACCATCTCAAGATCATCATTGTTTACACCTTGATCTAATAATAGAATTTGACTTGATGAAGTGATTGATTTGGGCTTAAGAATGATAGGATTGGGAACCAATACCGGCTCGAGAAAATCAAATTTAGGTTCGAGAGTCGGGTTTGGCTCAAAAGTGGGCTCCAAATCAAAGAATTTAAGTTCGTATTTATGATCCATTAAATGAATGTGACTATCTAAAATAGGTAATCAAATTTCATAATATACAGGTACTGGAATTCATGTTGGCTCGGAAATTGGGTCCAAATTGGGTAAAGACACCGGAGTCAATATAGATTCAAAGTTTGGAATTAGATCCCAAAGTTGAGGATCGGTTCGCATTCACGATCTAGTTCAATCTCATTAAAGTTAAAACTTACCAATTTATCCATGGGTTAGGATTGATCAAGTTTATGTTGATGCGATGAAATTGAATCTTGATCAAGGTCTTCAAGACACCACGATTCTGGGTTCCTATTAATTTGGTTAGTTAGTTCAAGGATGTTTGAAAGTCTAGAAATTTACTCATTCATTAAACTTTGCATACGATCTATTTTTTCTTCTAACCTATCAAAGGACTGAATTATGGATTTTATACTCTTTTTAAAGTAGGTATATTCTTTTATTGGTGGTGTGGGAAAAGAAGTATATAAAAATGATGGTTGGAAAGGTGGTTTTAACCTATCAAATGAATTGTAACCAAATGAATTTAGATAGGCCATGGGGAATATATACTTTTTTTATAATTTTCACACAAATAAAGAAGAATTTAGTTAGAAAATAATGTATACAGTTCCCTTCCCGGCAACGGCGCTAAAATTTGATTGCACAAAACAGAGTACAGAGAATATGAAAAGTGTATGTGATTGATTTTAACTCTGAATCTTTATAATTTAACCGCTGTAGCAAGAGCTAAACGGGTCAAATCTCAGGGAGATATGCGATGAAAGCTTTTCGGTAATATTGTCCTCTTACTATCTTCTCTGTTTAAATAACTTAGAAAAGAAAAGATGAATTAAATGTGGATAAAGAATTAAACTAAAAAAAAGGTTCACAGCTTACTAATAATCAACCACCATACATGCTAATGCTAGATAGATAATTACTTCACTTCAAATCCTAAACATGATATTCTACCACAAAATAAAGCAAGACACATAGGATAGAAACTAGGTTAGATTTGAAATAACACCATCCATGTTTTAACATTACAATATCAAGGTTGTCAATCAAGGATAAAGTAAGAAAAAATCATTAGAAAGTATTTAGCAAATCTTAACCCTATTTGAAATAACACTAATCAATGTTTAACATTAAAATATCAAGATTTTCATCAAGCATAGATTAAGAAAAGCAATTAAGAAGTATTAGCAAATATTTAACCTAGTTGCTTATCCTAATGAGCCTTCAAGAATAAAAATTGGAGTAGGCATGCATATGATCTAATTTGATTATCTACTAGACATTAGATGTGATGGTAGTGATGTCGTAGCAAGCCATGAGAAAAATCTAACTACTCATGGTAAACATGACAAGCAAAGAAAGCAAGAAATAAATAAAAAACAAGAAAAAGCAAAAAATAAGTAAATAACAAAAGAGATATGAAAAGAAAGAAAACACCTTGTATTGATATATCACCTCGAATTACAATGGCTTCTCCTTCTCACAAATAGAGCTAAAATCTAAAAAATACAAAAGAAATTTAGAGAAGAGAGAAAAATCCTAAGCTATGATCTCTGATGTGGAGATATTTGATATTGAGAGATTTCAGCTCTTTAAATAGGCCTCAAATCTAATCACAATAGGATACAAATTCGAAGGTTTCTTAATTCAACAAGGAATTCAGTCTTGTAGCAAGTTGGTATGTTGTTTGCTGAATATGACTTATCAGACGGCTGCGTTAGATAGAGTGATAAACATAACAATTGTAGTGCTTCAAGTTATTTTTTTGTAGCATCTTAAATCATCAGATTTTGATATCGGTAGCAAAAGTTATGATCTAAAAACTAAAAGGTGTACAATCAGAATCCGAGCATGAATTGATTTTGTACTCCATTTAATTTGAATTATCCTCCTTTTCCCTTTTAGGATTAGTTTTATCCCCTTCATCTTCTAGGACATTTATCTTCTGACTTTGAACTTAAATTTAGGAGATGAAAATTAATCCTTTCCTCCTTTGGATTCAATTTAGAATCCAACTTTAGATAGGATTAGGGATAAAATGAAGCTTCTTGTATCTTTATGCTCTCATTGAAGTAACTACATATCATAATCAAAAGAGGGTTAATAGCATTAATTAATAAAGAATGATCAAGAATATATGTGTAAAAGTGATAATAAAAATACAATTTTAGAGTACAATCACTAAGATACAACTAAAGGATGCGACCAAAACTTGGTGGTTGGCAGAGCGAGGCTGGAGAAGCCCATCACTTGGGACTAGTTCTCGAAGAGTTTCTATGAGAGATTCTTCTCTGAGACGGCACAGAAGGAGATGAAAGAGCAATTTATCAGATTGCAGCAGAGGGACCAAACTATAAACGAGTATGCTGTAGAGTTCCTGAGACTGAGCCGGTTCGCGCCATACATGGTGGCCAACAAGGAGGCCCGAGCAAGAAGAATCCAGCAAGGCTTGAGGATGCAGATCTAGATGTTTCTTATGCCCTAGCAATTCAAGATGTATTCCCAGGTCCTTAACATCGCTCGTGAGCTAGAACGGGGATTAGGAAAGAAGCGTCAGGATGAGATGTAGAGGAAGTCAGTAAAGAGACCCTTTCAGTTGAAAGGAGGTGTAGACTCAAACCCCTGGATAACCCGCTAGCAGAGCAATTACTTCAACCTCTCCCTTAGCAAATGAGATGTAGGTATCGTTTGAAGTTCGTACACTACAAGCGTGATTGCCGAATGGCAAACAAAGTATGCTTAGCATGTGGGTCTGATGGTCATTTGATAAGGAATTATTCAGTCAGATGGATGGGGAGTACCACCCCGATTCAACCAACACTTCCAGTACCACTGGTAAGAAGGGACCCAGGACCAATGAAAGGAGAACTCCATTCCCTTTCCCGCAGTATATCTTCAATCAAGCACAAAGAAGACCAAGAGGTAGAGCAGATGGAAGAAAGCGGAAAGCATATCATTTGACCGCCAAGGAAAGTGAATTATCAGATGAAATGAAACAGAGAGTGGTGCCCTATATTTGGAACGACGACCCCTGGAGGTGACGCCCAAGACCAGTATCCCCATTTTTCATTATCATATCCATTCTATCATTATATTCCCATCAACCATATTTTCTTTTGTGTTCATCTCCTCCCTTATCGAAATTTTGAGGATGAAATTTTTGTTAGGTGGGTAGATTGTAGCACCCCGTTCCCAGCATACGTACCCTGATGGCTGTTCCAAATTCTTTGACCATTTTGTTTTAATTTTATTCCATTATTTGTATTTAAGTTGTGATTTTCTATGTTATTTGGTATCGGATTTGAATTCTAAGACCTAGAGTCCGCCCTGACCTAGACTGGGAACTCGATATCGGTATACAGCCCAATTTGCCTTTTTTGGTAGTTTAATTTGATCGATTTCAATTTTAAACACTATTTTCTAATATTTTAGATTTTTTATGATTTTTTGAAATTTTTTAGAATTATTATGCAAAATCTCCAAAACCGGTGTCGGTTGGCATCGCTGACTGATTCCCAAATTTTTAGTTTTCAAATAGGATTGAATTTCAAAAACATCTTTCACATTTCTTCTAATAATTTCATTTTCTATCTAAATACATTTTTTGAGATTTTTCAAAATTTATCAAAATTTGACCGATTTTGCTGTCAACCGGTACCGCTAGAAGATTTCAAGATTTTTAATTTAAAAATTAGATATAATTTCTCGAATCTGATTTCACTGAGAGTCTTAAAATAATATTTACTATTTTTGAGAATTTTTTAGAATATTTCTGAAACAGTCAAATTTTCGCCTTATTAAAATAATAATATTATTTACCGATAATTTCTTTTCTTGCTTTTTCCTTCTCTACTCCCCTACTTTATACTCTCAGATATTTTAATAAATTAATTATTTAATAATAAATTTTTTTACTATTTTCTTTTCTTTTTCCTTATTTTTTCCTTTTCCTTTAATTTCCTTTCTTTTTCTTTCTTCCCCTTTGACTTTCCCATGCACTGCTCCCCGCCGCCTGCAGCTTCTTGATGGGCTGCAACAGCAGCCCATCCTCCCCTATCCCTACTCATTTCCCCCCTCACTTTTTTCCCTATAAATTTCTTTCTCTTCTCCCTTCTCATTTATCATCTTCTACATTTTCATTTCCCACCAAAAACCAACATTCCCTCTTCATGGCCGCCACCTCCACAACAGGAGCCACCGTCGCCACCCATCCCTAGCCGCCGGTGCCACCTCCCCCATACCCCCTCTCCACCCTCCACCTCCTTCAACCTCCACCAAACACCCACCACCTCCAATTTCATCCAAACCCACCACCACCACTTGATCTTCTTCCCCAAAATTCCCCAACAAACCACCTCCTCCTCCACTTCCAAACCCTTGTAAGTACACCGAAAGGGAGGGTGAATAGGTGTACGGCTAGTCTAATGAACAAAATGTGGAAATTAAAATTAAATTGCAACACACTTAATATAACCAACGAGTGTAGCCGAATTCCCGGTGAAGGGCTCTGGACTAACTCCTCTTGATTCCTCTGAATAAGAGTTGAGGTGCTATATGAAGCTCTCGTGGTTAAACACAAGTGAGGCACACACAAACAAGCCAAGCATATAATATATGAATGAGCAATATGAAATGATGCAAGGCACAATATAAAAGAGAGAGAGAGAGAGAGAGAGTTAGAGTCAATGGATCAAACGCAAACACACGAATATGTTTCGAGGTTCGAGCACACAGCTCTACGTCCCCGCCTTCACACAGAAGGATTTCCACTAACTCGTCCACACAGGACTTCCCACACAGGAAACCTCTACTGAGGATTTGGGGAAATACAATAACTGGGAGTATACAACTCCTCTCTCAACCGAATACAACCCTCACAGAGGCAATGCACAACCAACACAAAAACCACCTCACACAAGAGGGGTAGGCACTTAGCCAATACAAATCAATCACCTCACACTTGAGGGATTCCAACACAAACTCCACCTCTCACTAGAGGGAGCTAAACATAATCTCAACCTCTCACTAGAGGGAGCCAACCACAACTTTCACAATCACCTCACAATAGAGGGATACCAAATCAATCTCCTCTCACTAGAGGGATATCACAATGTAGGAGGGTTTACAACTTGGTGATCAAAAGACCACAAACCAATTCTTTTCCCACAAAAACAAAGATCCTATAGAAAGGATAGAATGATAAGCTCAAGTGTGAGAAAACAATGTGTTTTGATCAAAGAAAATCACTTGGGAAAATCTCCAAATAGATATAGAATTTTTAGACCAAAAACAAATTCCCAAAAAAACTATTTTCTTTGAAATATCAAACACTTTAAAATAAATAGAGAATAAGAATTTTGAACCCAAAACTTTTTTGATGAAAAACACTGAAAGAGTATGAAATTTTCTCCTTGAAAATCTTGTTAAAAACCAGTCCAAGAACCCCCAATATATAGGCTAGAAAAAACTAGCCGTTGGGGCAATTTTTCAGCCCAGACGGCTGTCGGTCAACCGGCCCGGTCGACCGCCAACGGTCATATTTTTGACCGTTGAGGCAGCGGTCGACCGGCCCGATCGACCGTGGTCTGGAACAGAGAGCAGAGCTCTCTGCCGGTCAACCGACCCGGTCGATCGGGGCTTTCCAGAGATCAGAAGCTCTCTGGCGGTTGACCGAGTCGGTCGACCGGCCCTCTAGCCAAACTGGCGTGCACATTCTGTGCACGTCGGTCGACCGACTCGATCGACCGACTCCTAGCTCGGTCGACCGGTCCGGTCGACCGGCAAAAGCTAGGACAGGGTTATTATAGGGATTAAAAACTTGGTATTTAATATCCTATTAAATCCCATAAAATCTCTAAAAATCCACAAAAATAAGTTCTTATATACTCTTTGAAATACAAACTTGTTTGAGCAAAAATCAAACCAAGTTACAAACATTTTGAACTCTTTTTGTGTTATGAAAATTTTGCCAAAAACCAAAACTCATATTTTCCAAAACTTGGATTTTGAAATGGAAAATCGTTTTGTCCAAAAATACCAAAACACCAAACTCATGAAATAGACTATCAAACTAAGTTTGTTTAAATAGATGAAGTATACATGTATATAGAACAAATCTAATATACATTAAATCATGTAAACTTGTTTTGATTCTATCTATTCATGAAAACCAAGATCGGTTAAACTAAAAACCGAAAACCAAAACCAAAACATGAAACGTGTGTGTTGTGAACTTGAGCATATCACACTATCTAATTTTTAACAATGGATCTAAAACATAAACTAAACTATGTACCGAGGTCTTCTTGTGGAGCACCGTCTCCAAGTCGACTCGATCCAAACGTGATCCACGGAGCTTGACTCCAACGAGTGCTAGATATGAACTTTGACGCTCGGGCTCTTGAATCACCATGTGAAAGCTCCAAAACATCTTTTTTGAAGCTAATCACCTACTAATATCTCGGTTAAATATCTGAAACTAAACATCACAAGATTATTAGTAAACTATAACTACATGAGTTAATCATCATCAAAACTAGAGTGGAAGGCCTCTGGGCCAACAACCCCCAATCATCATCTCTTCCTCCTCCTCTAACTCCCCACCACCTCAAACAACCACCACCACTAACTACCCCCAATACCTCCACCAAACACCAAACAAAAACAACAAACTCCACTACCCCTTCTCCCCCGGGCCCAGACCGCCACCCCCTCCTCGCTGGCCGCCCTCAGGCGGCGGCGCCGCCGCCCAGGCCGCGGAGGCGGCCGACCACCAGCCGTCTTCCCCCTCCTTCTTCTTTCTTTATTTCTTTCTTTCCTTTTCGTTTCTTCTTTCTTTTATACTTTCCTAATATAACTACTTTTCACTTTCCCTAAATACCCCCTCCTCAACCCTTTATTTACTCCCCATAATTTCAATTATACCCCACCCCATTAATTCTTATTTTCTCTCTTTTAAATAACCCTATACTCTCTCCCTCCTCTCTCATTCCCTCTCTAATGTATTTATAATATTTATTTTAATATATAGTATGGGCTAGTGGCTTGCTCGTTCGTGTTAGCGGATTTCTCAGACTTTTTCTCCGTAATTTCGTTCTGGTATTAGGCGAGTACATTTCCTTGACATTTCTTGCTTTATTACCATCGTTTCATATTTAATAATTATTATCTTGCTTTTAATATATGATGTCTCTTTATGCAAGTTGGTATATGTTATATAAATGATTTCTAAAATTATCATGTTTTATAAATAGCTGCCGGCTGTTATTATACCTTATAGAACCGGTATTATACCGGGTATGCCTAGCTCTGCTCCCGCTTCACTCGGCTTCGCATGGCTAATTAATAGATAAATTTATTATTGTTAGAAATAATGTTGTGAAGAGTTTGAAATGTTTATGTTGTTATCTTGTACCATATTACATGACCTGTTGATACCTAGTATTTAATGTTGCGACTCTCACCGATATATTAGTTACCTGACCCTGACATGTATACACCGGTACTTGCCATGCTATACTTATTATTTGATATCTGATACCGGTACTTGCCATGCTATACTTATTACTTGATATCTGACTGATTGGAGTCATTTATGCATCATTTTCTACCACCATGCTATGCTTTATCTGAATAAATATTGGATTTTTACTGCTTTTTTCTCTCTTTTTTCAGCTCCAATGTTTAATGGAGAAGGAGGCCAACAATTATGATTTTTGAGGAATTAAAGAAATATTTAGAAGCCCACAATAGAAAAGCCCAAGTCTGAACAGATCCAAAGCGTATTCTCAGTTTCTACAAATCCAACTGGGGATACGAGATACAACAGAAAGGCACAAAAATCCGCTAGCGCAGCGGCCAAGAAACGGCCGCGGAAACGCGGCACTTGCCGCGAAACCGCGGCAATCTTCTGGCCGTTACTTCAGCGTTTGATCCGGAGCTAAGATGGGATGACCTCCTCTCATGAAGACTATAAATAGACCCCTAGGGCCTCTGTAATCGTGGAGGAGAAAAGAGCATTGTTTATAGGGAAATTGTTAGGGTTTCTCAAGGTTTTCTTTTAGTCTCTTATGTAATTTTCTTTTTCTCCTTCTAGAATCCAGAAAAGAGAGAGTGAGAGTGAGTGACCTTTGTAATTGGAGACGGTGACAACGCAATACAAGGATCAAGCTTTCAATCTTCCAATCTTTTCTTGTTCTAGTGCACTATTTTCTTTAAAGCTTTTACCTTCTTCTATTTAACTTCTACAATGAACTATTGCTTGTTCTTTATTTCCATGTCTAGCTAATTCATTAACATGACTAACTAACTTTTAATTTTACTAACTACTAACTCTTGGGTGATTGCTACTTTATATGATTCATTGGATGCTTTCTTCTTTTTAGTCTTGTAAACTACAAGTCTATCTTACCTCCAATAAAGATGAGTTGCTTTTTATTCTTTGCAAATGCTATGTTCCCCCTCCATATGATTCATGTGAGCCTCACTTAGAGCCTTATCTTTAGAACAAGTGCCTTGATGGAACATGAAGATGGAGCACTTCACTATGCCAATGACTACATTACAAGTTTCTTATTTCATGCTCGCTTTATTATACTTTGATGGACTAATGACTCTTGTATGTTTTCTTAGCATCTTTAAGAGTGACCATCCTTGTTCCACTGTTGAAAATCTATTTAGGGAGCCAATGATTTAAGGAGGCAACTAGCCTAGCCTAGATGAGAAACACCTTCGACATGGGACAATAAAAGGACTTGGCAAAGCAAGACACACCATTACCGATGAATCAATATGAAGCATGCATCACCCAACGAGAGTAGTAAGTTAGTAAATTAGAATGTTAGTTAGTCATGGCTTCTCTTTCTATCATACTTTAAAAAAAAAAAAACTTTCTTCTGAAAACTTTCTCTTTTCAAATATCTCCATTTTCCTTCCATATTTATTTTCGTTTCTTCTTTTCCTTTACACAACCACCAAAGATTTTCACTCACTTTCCTCATCGTTTTTCTTTTCATTTCTTAAAACAAAGAAGATCCTTCGTTTTTCTTCACTAAAATTTCAATATAAAACCTTGAATGCTTCTATTGTTAACCCTCCCTGTGGATACGACCCATCCTAGCTTATGCTACGAAAGGCGATTCGGAAGGAGTAAAGTTAACCTGCATATACATTCGAAGTTCTTGATCATCGGTACATGGACATCAACAGTTTACTCTAAACCCTTTCTCAATACAATTAATCCTTCCGAACAAATTTTGGCGCCGTTGCCGGCGAGGGTAACGGTTTTTATTGAATTTTTGGAACTAAAACGAATTTTTTCTTCTCTATTGCAGGTTACAGGTTAGGGAAAACAGGAAAAAAGATTGCAGTAATATATAAGTGGTCTTGGGCCTCTGTTCTAGAAAGCAGAGACCAAGTACCCTCTGGATTGCCACGTTTCCTCGGCTCTGGTCGCGGAGCCGCAACAAAAAGGATTTCACTACTAACTGGCTTTGTGCAGGGCTGCTTGCTCTGCAAAATTATAGTCTTCTGTAAACTTTTTTTCTTATATGCCATCATCAGGAGCCTGCTAATAAACCAACAGTAAAACATTTGTTGAAAAAAATTCAAAATTTGATTAAATGTTTGCATTTTAGGCACGTGTCTTTTCAATTCATTTACTTTACTGTTGAAGAGTGCTGGAGCAAGGTACGTTCGCATTGCATTTAGAATAGGACTCATCTCTTGGTTGATTTACATCGCTTTGAGTGAAACTTGTTTGCATATCTTGTACACTTGCACAAATTGATCTTAAGGGAACCACCAATAACAAGATAAGGTGGGGATTTAATCACCCTTCCTTGGCACAAAAAATAAGATTCCAAGTACTCACAATCTCAAGCTTTTTAATAAAAATTGAATAGACGTTGGCCCTAGGGACATCTCGGACTCAATTAGGAGATTATCCTAAGGGGGAAAGGTGTTGAAATTTGACTCCTGCCAAATCAGTGTCTATGAAGGGGATTAAGGGCCGAAAGCCCGAAGGTTGGTGGTTACTTAATTAAGGAACGTCTTTGACGGATAACCTCCCACCAATCTTGCCCTGACCTGGCTGACTAGCTTGTGGTCAAAGTCTGCATTATACCTCCTATGGACAGTCTAACTAGTTAGCAGTCGTCTAGGTCAAAGGTCTACCCTAACTTAGGTTAGAATTTTTTCTTTTTTGTTTGCTTATTTATTTGTTTTTTTTCTTTGTTTGTGTTTTATTGTGTGATATGGCTTATAACAATAATTTTTCCAATTTTAATGGTAATCCATATTACACACCAACCTCTTTTTCGGATATTACCAACCCGGCATATCATAACTTTAACCAACCTAGTGTGCCGGATTGGTCTTATCTGAATCAATATAACCCATGCCCCCAATCTTATAACTATAATTTTCAGAATAATTTCAACTCTTCACAAAGTCAGTAGGGATTCACCTCCCCCGAGTCCAATTTTCAACCAACTTGTCCTCCTTATCTACCTTGTCCATAATATTTTCAAGATTCATACTCAGTTCCACCAGTCCAAAATAGAAAACCATCAATTTTAGAAATGAGTATGCGTGAGTCCAAACAACAATCACAAAATCTGATGGACTCACAATTTTACCACCAATTCCAAAACAACACTTCATCTTTTCAAAACCAATCGCAACAAAATGATGAACCTATCAACTATGAAAAGATGCTTGAAGCCATGACTCAGGCTCAAGACGCTCGTAATCATGACATAGATATGATGGTCCAAACTCTACGTTCTCACCTTTTGGCCAGTTCTGATGTCATTAATCATTCTGTTAAAGCTGAAGAGTCATGTTATTTTGGAAAATAAGGTTCCATTTCAGCACAATCATTTGAACTTGCCCAAACTCCAAAATTTAAAAATGATATTGACAGTTTGTCAAGTTATTCTTTTCCTGAGATAGAACTTGAGAATGAATATAATCATGAACCTCAACTTAGTGATTCAATTCTACTTCCTGATTCAATTATGACTCCAGTATCTTCACGTGATTTCAATCTTTTTTCCGAGTCAATATTGGATCCTGTGCCAATTTGTAATGAAATTGAATCACCCATCTTTGATGATCAGCATATTGAACTTGACCAATCATACTTTTGAAAGTCCCTTTGACAAATTGGCAAGTTCTCATTTTTATGAAATTGAACTCAATGAGAAATGTGATCTAGATTCTCAATTTTGTGATCCAGTTCAAATTCCCGAATCAATATTGACTCCTGTTTTGTTACCTAACTTGAGTAATATTTTAGAGTCAGTTTTGATTCCCACACCTGTCATTCTTGAACTTGAATCATCAATATTAAGTCACATTTCATTGTGGAAAAATGAAAGTGGACTTGAGTTTCAACTTCTTAATTTGGACCCACTTCCTGAACCAATCTCGACTCCTGAACCTTTAAGTGACTTAAGTCACTTTTCTGAGTCGGTATTAATTCCAGTACTTTTTAAGTCCAAGTCAATCATTGTATCTTTTCACACTCCATTTTGGGACAAGGCGGTTGACAAAATTGACTCCGAAATCAATTATGGAATTTGGAAATTAGATGGGGTCAAATTTTAATAAAAATCCTTCATGTATACATCATTTTAGTAGGTTATATTAGAGAGATTTCTGGTGGGTTCCTCCGAACTCCATGCAAAGTCGATTGGGCCGCATTTCGTGAACCAATCAAACCACCACCGGAACCACCACCTTAAGGTAGTATTTTCCTTCCCTGTCTATACATTTCATACATCTATGCATTAATTCATACATTGAGGACAATGAATGAAATAGGTGTGGGGGAGGGTTCTAACATAACTTAGGTTTTTCTTTTTATTAAAAAAAAATTAACATTTTCTATACTTTTAAAAACTTTTTGAAAATAGAAACAATATTTTGACATTTTTTTGTAAGAAATTAAGTCGAATTTAAGGAATAGGAAAATCAAAATTAGTATTACTTAAACTTGGTCAAAATAAGATTATTTGTTTGATTTTTAGAGTTAGGAAGATAATTTGTCAAAGTAATTTAGTCTTGATCTTTACCTTAATGAAATATGCACACTTCATAAACTTAGACACTTAGGGTTCAAAAAATGAAGATTCTTATGCCTTATACAAAAAAAGAAAAAAAGAAAAAAATATATTTATGAAAGATGAACAAATCTAATTATTGATTAGCTAGGGGCTTTGGCCTAAGTAAGCCTTGGTATTTATGCGAAAGATGATTAGATAAGTTCGAGAAAAAATAAAAATAAAAAAATCCTCTGATTAAGCTGGATATTTGTGCCTAATAAAGCATAAGTATTCACGCCTAAAAGTGGTTCATATAATAAAATTCATAGTTTTGTGGCCTTGTTTGCTCGAGTCTTAAGTCCTTGGGGTGTTTTCTCACCCGGTGTTCTAAGACCGTTTATTTTGCGAGTCATCGATTAAAGGCTCGTTGCATGGGCAGATTAGAAAGCCTAATAGAACTAAGGAATAATACCACCAAAAAATATATATATAAATAAATAAGGCATAAGAGTTAGAGTTAAAGAACCCTTAGTCAAAATTTTCACGGTCACAAGGTGCATATGACTTAGGGTAAAGTAATAGAGTAGATGAGAAGTATAATTTGACTCCTTACTTTGATTGATAACAAATTTTTGAATAGAGACTAAGTTTAGGAATGAAAAAATCGGTTTTCCTATAACTTACAGATTACTTAAAACTTACAATAATATTTCAATTATTTTTCTTTTAAAATGTGTTTTCAAATTAATAACATTTTTTCTCTTTCTTTACGGATTTTGTGGGTGTAATCCGCTGAAAACCCTCAGGAGACAACACTCCTCCTCTAGGGTAACCTAGAGGTTTAAAGGCTTGTTGCACGAGCTCAGTGCAATCGTGTCACCTACGAAAGTAGTGTAATAATTTAGTTAAGATTTTTCTCTATGCTTATTTTGCTCAGGGACGAGCAAAAGCTAGGTATGGGGGTGTGATTGGAGTCATTTATGCATCATTTTCTACCACCATGCTATGCTTTATCTGAATAAATATTGGATTTTTACTGCTTTTTTCTCTCTTTTTTCAGGTCTAATATTTAATGGAGAAGGAGGCCAATAATTATGATTTTTGAGGAATTAAAGAAACATTTAGAAGCCCACAAGAGAAAAGCCCAAGTCTGAACAGATCCAAAGCGTATTCTCAGTTTTTACAAGATCCAACTGGGGATACGAGATATAACAGAAAGGCACAAAAATCCGCTAGCGCAGCAGCCAAGAAACGACCGCGGAAAAGCGGCACTTGCCGCGGAACCGCGGCAATCTTCTGGCCGTTACTTCAACGTTTGATCTGGAGCTAAGGTAGGATGACCTCCTCTCATGAAGACTATAAATAGACCCCTAGGGCCTCTGTAATTGTCGAGGAGAAAAGAGCATTATTTATAGGGAAATTGTTAGGGTTTCTCTAGGTTTTCTTTTAGTCTCTTATATAATTTTCTTTTTCTCTTTCTAGAATCCAGAAAAGAGAGAGTGAGAGTGAGTGACCTTTGTAACTGGAGAAGGTGACAACGCAATACAAGGATCAAACTTTCAATCTTCCAATCTTTTCTTGTTCTAGTGCACTATTTTCTTTAAAGCTTTTACCTTCTTCTATTTAACTTCTACAATGAACTATTGCTTGTTCTTTATTTTCATGTCTAGCTAATTCATTAACATGACTAACTAACTTTTAATTTTACTAACTACTAATTCTTGGGTGATTGCTGCTTTATATGATTCATTGGATGCTTTCTTCTTTTAGTCTTGCAAACTACAAGTCTATCTTACCTCCAATGAAGATGAGTTGCTTTTTATTCTTTGCAAATGCTATGTTCCCTCTCCATATGATTCATATGAGCCTCACTTAGAGCCTTGTCTTTAGAACAAGTGCCTTGATGGAACATGAAGATGGAGCACTTCACTATGCCATTGACTACATTACAAGTTTCTTATTTCATGCTCGCTTTATTATAGCTTTGATGGACTAATGACTCTTGTATGTTTTCTTAGCATCTTTAAGAGTGATCATCCTTGTTCCACTGTTGAAAATCTATTTAGGGAGCCAATGATTCAAGGAGGCAAGTAGCCTAGCCTAGATGAGAAACACCTTCGACATGGGACAATACAAGGACTTGGCAAAGCAAGACACACCATTGCCGATGAATCAATATGAAGCATGCATCACCCAACGAGAGTAGTAAGTTAGTAAATTAGAATGTTAGTTAGTCATGGCTTCTCTTTCTATTATACTTAAAAAAAAAATTTCTTCTGAAAACTTTCTCTTTTCAAATATCTCCGTTTTCCTTCCATCTTTATTTTCGTTTCTTCTTTTCCTTTACACAACCACCAAAGATTTTCACTCACTTTCCACATCGTTTTGCTTTTCATTTCTTAAAACAAAGAAGAACCTTCGTTTTTCTTCACTAAAATTTCAATATAAAACCTTGAATGCTTCTATTGCTAACCCTCCCTGCAGATACGACCCGTCCTAGCTTATGCTACGAACGGTGATTCGGAAGGAGTAAAGTGAACCTGCATATACATTCGAAGTTCTTGATCATCGGTACACGGACATCAACGGTTTACTCTAAACCCTTTCTCAATACAATTAATCCTTCTGAACACTGACACCGGTACTTTCATGCTATACTTATCGCCTGATACCTGACACCTGATAAAATAACACTTGACACTTGACATGCTTTCACCCGGCACTGGTACACTTGACCTGATATTAAGGCACCTATATTATATTGCATATTCATGACAATTACTTTTACGGGGACTTGGCATGATTATTATACTGTTACCTGATCGAGATGAAACGAGCACTCAAAAAAGTGTAGTTATGAAATCAATGTAAAGCTCATATGTGCTAATGTTCCCTCGATACTTCTGTTATAGCATTGGCTTAACGGGTCAAATCCACAGGGACAGGAGGCGATAGAAGTATTAACAGTTCTTATTCACGTGTTATGTTAACAAGTTCTTTATAAAAGAATGAGAAAAAGAGAAAAGAAAAGAAAAGAAATCCGGAAGTGATAGGTGAGGAGAGCGATGAAACGACGATGTAAAAATAAAAGAGAAGTGGTTTGAAAAAAAAAAGAAAAGAAGATGAAACAAAGGTGAACTAAGAGTTGGTGAAAACATCATAAGAAAATGATAAAAAGATTTTGGAATTGGTTTTTAAAACAAAGTAAAATAAAACTCATGGCTACTAACACCAATTGCTCCACTAACGATGCTAACCTCTTAGTGATAGTTGTCTCACATGGATCCTTGACCATCACTAGTTCTTGGCTTCAAGAGACGATACAGAGCACGACCCATAAGATTGTTCTTCTACATTCAAATAACACATCCATACCACATAACAAGTTGCAAGCTACTATGAATTCATCAAAACCGATTAGAGGTGAGAATGAAATAAAGAAGACATTACAAGTTAGCAAGTCAGTGGGTTAGGTGTTAGAAATGTTAGAATGTTAGAATCCATCATCATAAGCCATCAATGGCTCTTGCAAGAGCAAGGCCTTGTAGAGGCTATTAGATTCATGTGGATTATCAAGTAAGGGGTTAGATGGTTAGTCGTTAGTAGTTAGATTACCATGAGAAGAAGAAATTAGCCAATCATCATGTAGAAGAAGGAGAAGATTACAATGGAGAAGAAAGGAGACACCTTTACATAGATTGTCACTATCTATTACATCAATCTCTCTCTTTCTCTCTCTGAATCTCTTAGCCCTACTACAAGATCTAAAAATGAAATAAAAATACAAAAGAAAAGAAGGAAGAACACCTACACTACTCTACACAAAAGATAGAAAACCTAACCTAAATCAAAAACTGCCTGCGTTCCAGGCCTTTGTAGGGCTATATATAGGCATAAGGGGCTTCTAGAAGACGGGACGAGGCCATGTGTCGAAGATCGATGCATGGCCCCACTACCTTGCCGTGAAAACGCGGCATTTGCCGCATTTTCGTAGTAAAACCAGGGACTTAGTGTTGGCCCAAAGGCCCATCACTCTAGTTTTGATGATGATCAACTCATGTAGTTATAGTACTAATGATCTTGTGTTTAATTAGTGACAGATTTATGATCAAGATCTTAGTAAGTACATAGCTTCAACAAAGGATTTGAAGTCATGTTTTGGAGCTAGCACGGTGTTTGGACCAAGTCAAGAAGGCTTCAAGTGAAGACTTCAAGATGATGAAGACTTGTGTCTAGGTTTGTTTTTAGAAGATTTTATTTTTAGATAAAATGTAAAGGATAGAATAGTTGGTGGATTGCTCAAGTATCATATACACACACACCCTTGATTTAGTTTGTTTTTATAAAAGAATTTTCTTTTAGAAAATATAAGTTTGGTTTTGGTATTCTAGTTTTTATGTTTTAAACAAAACCATGTTTAGAGCTTAATGTCAAAAACATAGATATTTCACCATGTTTTTGTAGTGGATCATATCCATACACACTATGCTTTCAAAGTTGTTTAAATATCTTGTTTTTGTCTTTGGAGAAGTTTTGGAAAAGACAAGTTTTAGAAAAGCCAATTTTGGAAAATACCGTTTTCGTTTTTAGCCAAAATTTCCAAGTTACAAATATAGTCCAAATCATTTATAAACATGCCTTGATTTTGTGCAAGCATGTTTGTTTATTAAAGTATATTGGTAAAACTATTTTTGTAGATTTTTCTATATTTTATGGGATTTTATTTCAATCAAAAAGACCTAGTTTTAAATCCCTTAAGTTTTCTGTCTGGCTTCAGCCGGTCGACCGGATGGTCAACCGCAGGTTGAAGTCGGTCGACTGGAACGGTCGACCGACGTGCACAGCGTGCACGCCCAGTATCTGGCTGGAGGGCCGGTCGACCGACCCGGTCGACCGTCCAGAGAGGTCTGCTCTCTGGAAAGCCCCGGTCGACCGGGACGATCGACCGGCAGAGAGTTCTGCTCTCTGTTCCAGAGCCTCGGTCGACCGGCCGGTCGACCGCTGTCCCAACGGTTAGAAAAATGACCGTTGGCGGTCGACCGGGCGGTCGACCGACAGTTCTGTCAGAACCCAACGACTAGTTTTTCTAGCTCTATAAATTGGGGCATTTGGGGGCTGTTTTAGACAAGATTTTTAGAGAGTTTTCAAGCCAGTTTTTCCTACCCTACTAAGAGGTTTTCTCCACAAATTTGAGAGCAAATATTTCCAATCAAAAGGAAAGTTTTATCAAGAGTGTTTAAAAGAGATTTCTTGAGTTTTCCTCCATAATTTCCATCCTAGTTTTTCTCACACAAACACTTGAGCTATCAATTGCTATATCTACCTATAGGGTTTTATTGTGAGAGTGTTTATTGGTGATCAAAGTGTTTAGATCACCAAGAGATCTTTTCTTATTCTTTGAGAAGGCGGACAAGTGTGTTCGCGGGTGTTTCGAGTTTGTGTGTGAACTCTTGTTTGAGGTGCGGCCTCAGCGAGCCGGTGGGCTTGCGGTGTGTACGGGACTAGAGAGTCCGAGAGTTGTAGGTGTTGCGGCACCGAGTGATCCGTGGGATCGATTATAGTGGAAATCCTTCGTGTGTCAAAGGCGGGGATGTAGAGCAAGGGTGCTCGAACCTCAAAACAAATCCCTTGTGTTTGCGATTGCTCACTCTCTCTCTTTGTCTCTTTGTTTATATCTTGCATACTTTTATTGTGCTCATCTTTATATGCTAGATGTTCTTTGTGTGCTTAATTGTTATATACTTGGGGTTTGTTTGCTAACACTTGTATTTAACCAAGAGAGCCAACGCGGCACCTCAACCCTTATCTAGGGGAATCTAGAGGAGTTAGTCCAGAGCCCTTCACGGGGAATTCGGCTACACTCTTGTGTTATACATGGTGTTTAGTTTAAGAGTTTAATTTAGGTCATAATAGTTTGTAATTCCGCATTATTTGGCATTAAGTGACCATTAGGTTAGCCATCACCTATTCACCCCCCCTCTAGGTGTCTTTTCAATTGGTATCAGAGCCAAGTGCTCTGAATTTGGGTCTTGCAACCTAGAGTTAAAGATCCTCTTTTTAGGCTAATCACTATATTTGTACACACACCATGGACTTCATGTCACCACCCACTTTTGACATTCTTAACATCCAAATTTGGAAGGTTAAGATGTCCTTGTACCTCAATGCCCTAGGCATTCATGTTTACCTTGCCATCACTAATGATTCATATTGTTTAAATGGCAAGAATTTTGAGGCTAATGCAAAAGCCCTTTATGCTTTGAAGAGTACCCTAAATGATGATTATTTATCTAGGGTTGCTAACATTGATTCGGCTTTTGTAGCATGGAACATCATCACCTCCCTTGGCGAAAAGGATCTATATTATGCCGGGAGCGATTCGGATGTTGGAAGTAACGTCTCCAACAAGTGCTATATGGTCCAAGGGGATAACCCCCTTGAGGTAACTACCGAATCGGAGGTAGAAAATGATGACATGTCATATGATGAACTTGCTTCATTTTGTCAACAACTATTAGAGAAATATGACATGATTAAGAAAGAAAATAAAAATTTGAAAAAGAAGTTTGATTGCATGCTTAATGAAAAAGATTCATTAGAAAATAAGGTTGCATGCATTGAAAAGAAAAGGAATTTTTGAAAATGAAAATGTTTCCTTGATGTCTAAATTAAATGATTTATGTGAAGGAAACACTATTTTGAAAACTAAAGTTATTTTGGTGGAAAAACAAAAAGAAGTTGCTTTTCAAGAAAACAACTCTTTGAAAAGAAAAATTTTTGATAATGAAAAAGAAAATGTTTCGAAAAAGAATAAGAAAATTGTTTCACAATCTCACCATGGTTTATATGCCACCATTGATAATAGTGAGATTAATGTTTTGAAAAATAGGGTTAGTTGTTTGAGCTCCACCTTGAGCTCATGTGCATTTAACCATTCTAGATTGAAGTCTTTATTTTCAAAGAAACAAACTCCACACATTCATACATATCATCATTATGCATTTGCTTATGTTGCACGTCATGATCACACTCACACGCATAAGCATCCTAAGGTGTACAAGTGTACACATTGTGGCCGCAAAGGCCATTTAGCAAAGTTTTGTTTTGATAAGTTATATTATTTAAATTTTGCTAAGAAAAATGTTTGGGTGCCTTACAAAGCTAACCCTCAAGGACCCAAAAGAAAATGGGTACCAAAACCCCCACCGTGTGTATTTGATGTAGGTGAAGGCTCTCACACGACGTGAGAGGGTTGGTGCCTTGGTGGTGGTTGCATGGACTTGAAGGACATATAATTGATGCACCGCTATCAAGGAGTTTTGGTGGGACAACCACCATGTTTTGGAGAATTAGAGCATAGTTCTTTGGTTTGGTAACTATTTCTAAACTCCTAGTTTATTTACATGCTTTTCATTTGATAATATCATTTAGCATGTTCATGTTTTATTTCTTTTGAATTTCATATGGTAAATACATGTTTAGATGTAGATTCTATTAAAACTTGTGTATATACATGTTCAAGTAGTGAGAATATTTGATTTATATATGTTTGCACTTCATTGCTCATTTATACTCACTATATGCCCATGTATAGCCTAGTTTTGATGATTCTTTCATTTATACTTGTTTTGCCAATTTTCATGTTTTACTTCATGTATATGCATTTTTATTCAAATCTAATAAATATACATGTATACCCGTGAGTCTCTTGCCTTCATGCAAATACCTTTAATAGACTCTTTTATGTTTGGGATATGTATGCATATTGTTAGATTTAGATAAATCATACATATACCTAGAAGTTTGTTTTGTTTTAATGAAAAATGAATTTTTTTATGTTTTATTGATAAAAATAAAAGATTCATGTTCTTTTTGAGCCTAAATGAATATTTTCATGAAAATGCTATTTACATGATTATTGAACACTCATACTTCATTTGTTTTGTCATGACTTTGATTCATGAACACTTTTATGAGCCTTATCGTTTTGAGTGTCAACTCTTGTGTATTTAGTATGATTCATGAAATATATATGATTTGGTTTCATGTTTTTTGAAGGATCTTTAACTAGTTTTTTAAAAATTAATTTAACTAGTTATTTATTCTTCAATGTTTTTATGAGTTATACACATGATCCTATTATTGTTTCAATTGGTATCATTGGATCTTTTCAATTGGTATCTAAATTGATAATTTTATATATACTCATATTTTGTTTTTCTATATATGTATGCTTCATTATTTCCATAATATCAATTGCTATTGGTATTCTCTTTTCATACATATATATGATTTGTGTGCTTGCTTTACAATTGGTTTACATAGTTAAAGCACAAAGTTTATGCTAAGCTTAAGTTAAAACTTTATTTTCAATTGGTATCTTAATTGACATTTTAATAAAGTTTATGCATGGCTTTTCAATTGATATCAATATGTTTCTATTTCAAATTTGTTATAAATTTACAATTGGTATCAATATGTATTGCCTATTTGAAAAATTCAAAATTTGTAATGTTTATTTACAATTGGTATCAACATGATTTTTTTCAATTGATATCTTAAAATTTGATTACAAGTGGTACCTTAAAATTTTTTATTTACTAAGATATCTCAAAATTTGTTTTATTGAGAAAAATTTAAAATTTTGTTTGAACAATTAAAAATCAAAACATTTTTGATTTGTATTACCTATATGCAAGGAGAGCTTAACATCTCTTCTACATATAGATTCATGTTGAGTGTATCTTATATTGAGGAGCTTGACAACTTTTCTTTATGTGATACACGTGTGCAGGGGGAGCTTTACATCTCCTCTTATGCATTACATAATATGTGTTATGTGAATTGGGCTTGTCATCCCTTCTTCATGTAATGCATATGTGTAGGGAAGTTAACTTAGCGTCTTCCTCTTCATGAATGTATATCGCATATAACTATTTATTGATTTGAGTTTACCCCTTCATTGGTTCCTTGTTTCGGAAAAAAGGGGGAGAGAAAAATTTATTTGTTGGTTTTGTTTTTATTTTAACCCCTTTGTTGATGATTGACAAAAAGGGGGAGAAGTATTTGAGATATATGCATGTTTTCCTTGCTTAAGGGGGAAAAGTATTTGTTTTTCTTGCTAAACGGGGAGTAGTATTTGTGTTTATGCATATATGTTTTGTTTTGCAAATAGGAGAAAAGAATTTGATTTGTTTTATCTCCATACATTTGCATACATGTTTATGTACATTCATTGCATATTTATTATTTGTTTGTTATGCATGAGTTAAGGGGGAGCTTCTTTGAAGCTTTACTTTAATCCATGCATATATAACTTCATGAGTTTTGTCATCATCAAAATGGGGGAGATTGTTGGCCCAAAGGCCCATCACTCTAGTTTTGATGATGATCAACTCATGTAGTTATAGTACTAATGATCTTGTGTTTAATTAGTGACAGATTTATGATCAAGATCTTAGTAAGTGCATATCTTCAACAAAGGATTTGAAGTCATGTTTTGGAGCTAGCATGGTGTTTGGACCAAGTCAAGAAGGCTTCAAGTGAAGACTTCAAGATGATGAAGACTTGTGTCTAGGTTTGTTTTTAGAAGATTTTATTTTTAGATAAAATGTAAAGGATAGAATAGTTGGTGGATTGCTCAAGTATCATATACACACACACTCTTGATTTAGTTTGTTTTTATAAAAGAATTTTCTTTTAGAAAATACAAGTTTGGTTTTTGGTATTCTAGTTTATATGTTTTAAACAAAACCATGTTTAGAGCTTAATGTCAAAAACATAGATATTTCACCATGTTTGTGTAGTGGATCATATCCATACACACTATGCTTTCAAAGTTGTTTAAATATCTTGTTTTTGTATTTGGAGATGTTTTGAAAAAGACAAGTTTTAGAAAAACCAATTTTGGAAAATACCGTTTTCGTTTTTAGCCAAAATTTCTAAGTTACAAAAATAGTCCAAATCATTTATAAACATGCCTTAATTTTGTGCAAGCATGTTTGTTTATCAAAGTATATTGGTAAAACTATTTTTGTAGATTTTTCTATATTTTATGGGATTTTATTTCAATCAAAAAGGCCTAGTTTTAAATCCCTTAAGTTTTCTGTCTGGCTTCAGCCGGTCGACCGGACGGTCGACCGCAGGTTGAAGTCGGTCGATTGGAACGGTCGACCGACGTGCACAGCGTGCACGCCAGTATCTGGCTGGAGGGCCGGTCAACCGACCCGGTCGACCGTCTAGAGAGGTCTGCTCTCTGGAAAGCCCCGGTCGACCGGGACGGTCGACCGGCAGAGAGTTCTGCTCTCTGTTCCAGAGCCTCGGTCGACCGGCCGGTCGACCGCTGCCCCAACGGTCAGAAAAATGACCGTTGGCAGTCGACCGACAGTTCTGTCAGACCCCAACGGCTAGTTTTTCTAGCTCTATAAATTGGGGCATTTGGGGGCTGTTTTAGACAAGATTTTTGGAGAGTTTTCAAGCCAGTTTTTCCTATCCTACTAAGAGGTTTTCTCCACAAATTTGAGAGCAAATATTTCCAATCAAAAGGAAAGTTTTATCAAGAGTGTTTAAAAGATATTTCCATCCTAGTTTTTCTCACACAAACACTTGAGCTATCCATTGCTATATCTACCTATAGGGTTTTGTTGTGAGAGTGTTTATTGGTGATCAAAGTGTTTAGATCACCAAGAGATCTTTTCTTGTTCTTTGAGAAGGCGGACAAGTGTGTTCGTGGGTGTTTCGAGTTCGTGTGTGAACTCTTGTTTGAGGTGCGGCCTCGGCGAGCCGGTGGGCTTGCGGTGTGTACGGGACTAGGGAGTCCGAGAGTTGTAGGTGTTGCGGCACCGAGTGATCCTTTGGATCGATTATAGTGAAAATCCTTTGTGTGTCGAAGGCGGGGATGTAGAGCAAGGGTGCTCGAACCTCGAAACAAATCCCTTGTGTTTGCGATTGCTCACTCTCTCTCTGTCTCTTTTTTATATCTTGCATACTTTTATTGTGCTCATCTTTATATGCTAGATGTTCTTTGTGTGCTTAATTGTTATATGCTTGGGGTTTGTTTGCTAACACTTGTATTTAAGCAAGAGAGCCAACGCGGCACCTCAACCCTTATCTAGGGGAATCTAGAGGAGTTAGTCCAGAGCCCTTCACGGGAAATTCGGTTACACTCTTGTGTTATACGTGGTGTTTAGTTTAAGAGTTTAGTTTAGGTCATAATAGTGTGTAATTCCGCATTATTTGGCATTAAGTGACCATTAGATTAGCCATCACCTATTCACCCCCCCCTCTAGGTGTCATTTCACTTAGGTCCCTGGTTTTTGGCGAGAGATGCCCGTCGCTCTAGGACTTTCGTACTATACTCCGTTTCGGGTATTTTTATCCGTATATTCGTCTGACGTGCGCAAGGGTTTAGGTTCAATGTATCTCCTAGAAGATTCCTTACTTGGCCTCCAAGAATTACGGATTTAATTACCCGAAAATGGGTTTAATTAAGCTCTTATTACCCTTTGGCCATTGGACTCTTGATTTATCTGCAAAGTAGACAAAAACGCAATTAGAGATGATATTTTATTCATAAATCGGTAGGGAATGCGATATAATAATGCAGAATTGTAAACTAATCACACCCCACACTTATCTTTTGCTTGTCCCGAGCAAAACAAGAAAAGAAAAACTATGCTGCACATGTTATTACACTACTTTCGCAGGTGACGCGATTGCACTAAGCGTGTGCAACAAGCAGTTAAATCTCTAGGTTACTCCTACAGGAGTTTTGTCTCCTGAGGGTTTTCAGCGAATTGCACCCACAAAATCCATAAAGAAAGAAGACAAATGTTAGTATTTTGAAAGAGAGACAAGTTTATGAAATATTTTGCAAAAATATAAGTGATCTAAGATCATAAGTCCACCAAAAATTATTCTTCCTTAAACTTAGTCTCTATGCAAGATCTTGTCTTCAATTAAGGTAAGAATTTAAAGTTGAATTGAATATTTTATCCTTCATAAAACCTAGATAATATGCACTTTCTGACAGTGAAAATTTCTGGGATTTCAACTCTAACCATCAAGCCATTTATTTATATATATATATTTTTCTTTTTCTTTTTTCTTCTTCCCTTAGCTTCATTAGGCTTTCTAGTTCACCCATGTAGCAAATCTTTAATCGATGACTCCCAAACCAGACGGTCGTAGGGCACCAGATGAGAAAACATCCCTCGGGTTTAAGGACTCGAGTAAACAAGGCCACAAAACTAAGGGAGATTATTTGTTTCTTTTGACCACCATTAGGCGTGAATAATCATGCTTCTTGAGGCATAATTATCCAGCTTAATAAGTGATTTTTTTATTCATTTATACCATATATATATTTTTCTTTTTTTTCATTTTTTTGCTTTTAGGCATTTTAGTCTTTGTTTCCATCCCAAAAATGTGTAAGTGTGAAGTGCATACTATCTAAGGCAAAAAATTCACGATAAAATTATCTTTCCAATTTATCTTACTCAGCCTATAATCTTAAACAAGATCCAATATTTTGACTAGGTTTAAGATGTTATAATCAAGGCTTCCTTAATTTCTAAGATCATCTTAATTTTCTTAAAAATAGATCAAAACATTGTCTTTTGTTTCAAAAAGTTTTTAAAAAAGGAAAAGTTCCTATACAAAAGGGAAATTCTAAGAATATCCTAAAAGAAGTGAAAAAGAAAGAAAATCTAAAAAACTCTATGTTAGTAAACTCTCCCCCACACTTATCTCATGCATTGTCCTCAATGCATCGTGATGTATGTATGCATGAAACAAATAGAGAGGAAAGGAAAAATCACCTCAAGGTGGTGGTTCCGGTGGTGGTCTGATTGGTCCACAAAATGCGGCCCAATACAATTTGTGTGGAGTCCGGATGAACCCACCAGATACTTCTATAATACAACCCACTAGAATGATGTATATATGGATGGTTTTTATTAAGAATTTAACCCCATCTAATTTTCAAATTTTCAAAATAATTTCAGAGTCAAATTTATCAAGACCCTTGTCCCAGAATGGAATGATTGATTTGGACTCAAAAAGTACAGGAACCAATACTGACTCAAGAAAAAGACTTAAGTTAAGTAAAGATTCAGGAGTCAAAATTAGTTCAGGAAGTGGGTCCAAATCAAGAAGTTGAAACTCAAGTCCACATTCATTTCCCCATGATGGAATGTGACTTTCTAAGATTGGTGATTCAAGTTCAAGAATAACAGGTATGGGAATCAAAACTAACTCTAAAATGTTGCTCAAATTTGTAACAAAATAGGAGTCAATATTGATTTAGAAATTTGTACTGGATCATAAATTTGAAAATCGAAGTCATATTCCTCATTGAGTTCAATTCCATAAAAATGAGAACTTGCCAATTTACCAATGGGACTTGCAAAAATATGAAGTCGGTTAAGTTCAATATGATGATCAAAAAAGATTGGTGATTTAATTTCACAATGGACTGGCACTGGATCCAATACTGACTCGAGAAGAGGCCTGAATTCAGGTAAAAATACCTCAGTCAATATTGTATCAGGAAGTGAAATTGAATTACCAAGTTGAAGTTCAGGATCATATTCATGATCAAGTTTAATTTCAGGAAAAGGATAACTTGCCAAAATGTCGATGGGATTTTTAACTTTTGAAGTTTGGACAAGTTCAGATGGGTGTGCTGAAATTGAATCTTGGTGTCCAAAATGACAAGAGTCCTGGGTCAGATCAATAGAGTTAGGGATAGCTAAATTGGTCAAAGGTTGATAAGATAGAGTTTCCTTATTGCTATAAATGCTAACCAACTGACTCATTGTGTTTCTAACCTATTGATAGACTGGGCAGAAGATTTTTGAAATTGTAGTGCGGACTCTTGCAAGACTTCTATACTCTTTTCTAGATGTGATGTTTTTAAAGTGGATGCTCTAGAATGGGAGAGTAGGAATCTTGATTTCCAAAGCAACAAGAGTCATGGGTCAAATTGATAGAGTTAGAGATATTTAGATTGGTCAAAGGTTGATAAGAGAGAGTTTCCTCATTCCTATTAATGTTGACCAATTGACTTAATTGTGTTTCCAACCTATCAATAGACTGAGAAGAAGATTTTTGAAATTATAATGCGGACTCCTGCAAGATTTCTATACTCTTTTCTAGACTTGATTTTTCTTCAAGTGAATGGTCCAGAAAGGGAGTATAAGAATCTTGGTTTTGGAAAGATAGTGAAGATTGTGAGTCCAACATGTTTTGAGATTGAAGCTTGGACTCACGCAAGAGTTCCTTACTCGTTTACAGGGCAGATGGTTGTTCATTATGAGGAGGTGAAACTGAGTAAGACTCTTGAAAATATTGTGAAATTGGAGAGGCCATCATTTTCTGAAGTTATCGCTCGGCCTCTTATAGATTGGCTTCTATACTCTTTTCTAACTCAGATTTTACTTCAATTGGTGGTTCTAGAAAAGGAGTATAGGAAGCAAAATTGAGAAATGAATATTGTGAAAATTGTGAAGATTGTGGACAAGGTGGTGAAAAATTTGACTCAGGGGAGGTGAATCCCTATTGACTCTGTGACGAATTGAAATTATTTTTGAAATTATAGTCATAAGATTGGGGGTATGGGTTGTATTGATTCGGATAAGTCCAACCCGGTGTATTTGATTGGTTCATGTTGTGAAAAATCGGGTTGGAATTATTCGAAATAAATGGGGTCAGTGTGAAATATGGATTCATATTAGGATTGAAAGAATTGTTATTGTTATATTCCATTTCACAAACAATCACAAACAAAAAAGAAAAAGCTAACAACAAACAAAAAGAAATAAAATCAAAACCAAGCCTATACTAAGTTGACCTAGACCTAGATGACTCCTAACTGGTCGACCTTGGGAGGTTGTTGCTTGAATCCAACCACAAGCTAATCGGCCAGGTAGGGACAAAATACGGTGGGAGGTATCCGTGCGAAAGCAACAGGCCTTAATTACGCCAAACCACGGTATCTTCGAGGCATAACCTCTTAATCCCCAACCTTAGGCACCGATTTCACAAGAGTAACATTCAAAATAAGTTTCACCCTCGGTCAATCTCTTAATGAGTCCGAGATGTCCCTAGGGGCCAACATCTATCAATTTTTATTAGGGCTTGGGTTGTGTAAGTGGGGAGGAGGTTTTTGGCTACGGAAGGGTGATAAAATCCCCACCTTATCTTCTATGGGTTTTGCCCTTAATTTAATTTCGTGCAAGTGTGCAATATAGACAAGAATAACACAAAGCGAGTAAAGCACCCACGTGTTAGTCCTATGCTATATGCAATGCCATATGTACACCTCAGTCCAGATTACAATAACAGAACAAAATATAGTATATTGGAATTGAATTGACAAGTGTCTAAATGCAAATGTCTAAACCGTTTTAGAAGCGTACAAATACCGTATTTTAGTTCTTTAATTATTATAGTGTTTCAAGTCAAATTACAAACATTCAGCAGCAGATTACAGAAGTATATGCAAGAAAATAGAATCTTGCAAAATAGTGAACCAGGAACACTAAATGTGCCGTGTTTCCGCGGCTAGTTTGGCATTTTCACAGCAAATATATTGAATCAAGCTTCCTGCTTTCGAGAGCAGGGAGGTGCAAGGAATTTATGGATTCTGCAATGTTAAAGTTCTGAGTTGTTTGACCTGCACACCAAAACAGAGAAGAAAATATTAACAAAAACGTGAAATCAAAATCATTCCCGTCCCCGGCAACGGCGCCAAAAATTTGATCGGGACGGAACGAGCACTCGGAAAGTGTAGTTATGAAATCAATGTAAAGCTCATATATGCTAATGTTCCCTTGATACTTCCGTTATAGCATTGGCTCAACGGGTCGAGTCCACAGGAACGGGAGGCGATAGAAGCATTAACAGTTCTTATTCACGTATTATGTTAACAAGTTCTTCTTTGTAAAGGAATGAGAAAAAGAGAAGAAAAGAAATCCAGAAGTGATAGGTGAGGAGAGCGATGAAACGACGATGTAAAAATAAAAGAGAAGTAGTTTGGAAAACAAAATAGAAAAGAAGATGAAACAAAGGTGAACTAAAAAATTGGTGAAAACATCGACAAGAAAATGATAAAAAGATTTTGGAATTAGTTTTTAAAAACAAAGTAAAATAAACTCATGGTTACTAACTACCAATTGCTCCACTAACCATGCTAACTTCTTAGTGATAGTTGCCTCACATGGATCCTTGGCCATCACTAGTCCTTGGCTTCAAGAGACGATACAGAGCATGGCCCATAAGATTATTCTTCTACATTCAAACAACACATCCATACCACATAATAAGTTGCAAGCTACTATTAATTCATCAAAACTGGTTAGAGGTGAGCATGAAATAAAGAAGACATTACAAGTTAGCAAGTTAGTGGATTAGGTGTTAGAAGTGTTAGAATGTTAGAATCCATCATTATGAGCCATCAATGGCTCTTGCAAGAGCAAGTCCTTGTAGAGGCTATTAGATTCATGTGGAATATCAAGTAAGGGGTTAGATGATTAGTGGTTAGTAGTTAGATTGCCATGAGAAGAAGAAATTAGCCAAGCATCATGTAGAAGATGGAGAAGATTACAATGGAGAAGAAAGGAGACACATTTACATAGATTGTCACCATCTATTAAATCAGTCTCTCTCTTTTTCTCTCTAAATCTCTCAACCCTACTACAAGATCTAAAACGAAAAAAAATATAAAGAAAAGAAAGGAAGAACACCTACACTACACTACACTAAAGATAGAAAACCTAGCCTAAATCAAAAACTGCTTGAGTTCTAGGCCTCTGCAGGGCTATATATAGGCATAAGGGGCTTCTAGAAGACGGGACGAGGCCACGCGTCGAAGATCGATGCGAGGCCCCACTACCTTACCGTGGAAACGCGGCATTTGCCGTGTTTCGCGGCAAAACCAGGGACTTAGGTCCCTGGTTTTTGGCGAGAGATGCTCGTCGCTTCTAGGACTTTCTTGGTATACTGTGTTTCGGGTATTTTCATCCGTATATTTGTCTAACGTGCGCAAGGGTCTTGGTTCATTGTATCTTCTAGAAGATCCCTTACTTGGCCTCTAAGAATTACGAATTTAATTACCCGAAAATGGGTTTAATTAAGCTTTTATTACCCTTTGGCCATTGGACTCTTGATTTATCTGCAAAGTAGACCAAAACGCAATTAGAGTTGATATTTTATTCATATATCTGTAGGGAATGTGATATAATAATGCAGAATTGTAGACTAATCATTACCAGATATTTGGTACTCCTGAACTCCTGCACTCCTGAACCCCTGTATTCCTAAACCCCTAAAAAGGGTGACTCCTGATATTATACTCCTGATATTATACTCTTGTTAATTCTCGTAGTTAGATAATCATGGTTATATTGTATACACTTATGGATATTATCTTTGGGCAATTCATATATGTATAATAAAAATCTCAACTTACATTGGGGAGGGGAAACTGATGGAAACCAATATGATGTCATATTTATAATGGTGATATTTCTGAAGTGTCGTGTGGGGCGCATAATGATAAGTCCCCAAAAGCAGTAGCCTGAATCTGAAGTGTCGTGTGGGGCGCGTAACGATAAGTCCCCGAAAGTAGTAGCCTGTACTCCTGAGCTAGTCCGGGTAGAGACGGGACCCACTATAAATTAAATATGAGCCATCAGATTTATCAGTTTCCAAATAATAACTCGTCTTATTCATAAGTGGATGTATGTGTGCCGGTAGCACATACAAAAGTATATGGATCGGATGAATAATATAAAACAACCAAGTAGTAATAAGGTTAGGAACGTGTGATATTTGGTCTCTCCTTTGTTCGGGTCCTGGTACTCACATATCAGACCCAGGTAAGTTCTACAGAGTGCGAACTTTAGTATGGATCATCGGTGGTGTGAGGCGCTGGTAGGGAGGCGATTGAGGTATCAAACGGTACTGATTATTATTATTGGATAAATTAAATGCTATGCCTTTATATTCTAGTTATAATGTTGCCCTGAGTTGACACCTTGCTTTATGACATATGATTTATGTGATTACTACTGACACCTATAGTTCTGTTATTCTTAGAGCCACTCAAGTTGTATAAACTCAACGATGGCGACATGAGATATGTGGTATATAGACGAGGATTTCTTTATTTGGATTATCCCCTTGACGTATCAGTTCCGTGAATCCATAAATCTGAGCTTATACAACTAGTTTTGTCCATACATATATTTATCGCATGTTTAACTTATTTACCGCATATACTTATGCTCTTCATACTGCCTTCTATATATGTTTTCAGTTTCAGATTCATCGATATATATGATTTATTGTCGTTCCTTTAATTTCCCTTATGTTATTTGTTATTATTTGTACCTGCATACTTGGACCACATCACTTGATCATGTACACATGTACCTGTTATGCACGCCATTTGGCTTTCTTATATGTACTCGCAGAGTTGCGTCTGACAACTGTTGACTGAGATTTCCTGCACACAAATATAGTATTTTAGTTTTAAGAATAGGATGTGCAAGTTCTCAATTCTAATCCGCTGTAGCAAGGCTATGCGGGTCGTGATCCTCAAGGAGGGACTGCGATGGAAGCGTTAAGCAAGTTATCTCCTTTTTTTTTCTTTTTATTATTAGCAGTGGTATTTACAATGAATAGTATTTACAATGAAGTGAAGAAAAGAATTGTGGAAGATGTGGATCAAAACTAAAGAAAGAAAATAAAGAAAACACGTACGAACCTCTTCAGCCTGCTTACCTTTGATCCGTGCAATGATTTACCTTTTCTCGGAAGACTTGCAAGTATGGCGTATAGGAAGTTAATCGCCATAAGCCATCAAGGGATCTTCGTTGGCTAGGCAGTCTCAAAGCAGTTGGGTCTCATTGTTCACAAGGCATTAGAGAACAAATAGAAGAAAGAAAATAGAAACAGAGAAACACAAGAATAAACAAGAGATGAAAAACATAAAATAATAACAAAAACGAACCTTAAACGGATTTCATTAACAATGGAAGATAAGCGGGCTTATACCGCTGTCACCTCAGTACAAGCGAAGACTCCATCCTCCATGAAAGTTTCCTCCACTCTCAGTTACAAAATTTACAAAATAAAAACGAAAATAAAATCTAACCTAAAAACTAAACCCTAGCTTTTGGCCCTTGGCTTGCCTCTGGACGACTCTGTATGTTGCACTGCAGGGGGTATTTATAGGTGCAGAAGAGAGAAGAGTCCCGGATAAAGCAGCCCACAAAAATTGGTCCAGAGATAAGCTCGGATTGCCGCGGAATCTTGGATTTTGCCGCGGATTTGCGGCATTTTTGTGGAATCTGGCCACGCGCTTTGGCGCGTGGCCTCTCCTGGTCCGTCCATCTGGGCGCTTGCTTCTGGAAGTATGATCCTGGCTCTCCATATTGGGATTTCGAGATAACTTGATAATCAAGTTACCTAGATTTTGTATTCTCCCAATCTCTTTTAAACGATTTCCTTCTCATCTTTGGCTTTTATGATCATCCTGCAAGAGTTTAGGGTTGGGTAGAATTCTATCCTTCCCTCATCTTTGATATTTGCAACTTTAGCCCTTGTATATTTGCACTTTGACAATCTGATATTTGCACTTTGACTCTTGGGCTTCAAATATGGGCTTTTGGGCTTCATTAAGCTTTATTTATTATAAAAATAATAATTCGAGGCCTGCACACAATAAATTATAAATTATTAATAATTGTGCAGAATTAAATGAATAAATATGAAAATGTGATGGTAAATATTATGATAAAAATGCACTTTTGACTACCAATCACACCCCCACGCTTATCTTTTGCTCGTCCTCGAGTAAAACAAAGAAAAGAAAAAGAAATGAAAAGTTAATCTAACCTAACTCACTTTCGTAGGAATCACGATTGCACTTAGCACGTGCAACAAGCCGTTAAACCTCTAGGTTACCCTAGAGGACGAGTGTTGTCTCGTGAGGGTTTCAGCGGATTACACCCACAAAATCCATAAAAAGGAAAATATTTGAATTATTATTGAAGAGACTAAGTAGTCTATAAGTTTTAGGATCCTCATTTTTATTCATTCTTTAAACTTAGTCTTAATAAAGTTAATTGTTTTCCATTTTAGGTAAGAATTAAAATTGAATTTCTAATATAGTCTTTTTCGTTACCAAAAATCATATGCATCCTTATGTTTTTACTAGGAATTCCTTAACTTGGACTCTCATGCCTCTTTATATATATATATATATATATATATATATATATATATATATATATATATATATATATATATATATATATATATATATATATATATATATATATATATATTTTTAATATGTATAACGCATCTAATTTTCTTTCGTGTAAGCATCAAGGCTTCTTGAGGCCCTCATACCTAACTAATTGATTATTAGATGTGTTAATACATATATTATATTTCTTAGTCTTCTTAGGCTTTCTAATCCACCCATGTAACGAACTTAAAGTCGATGACTCCCAAACCGGTTGGCTTTAGGGCACCAGGTGAGAAAACACCCCGCGGACTCAAATTCGAGTGAACTAGGCCCCAAAACTAAGGACTTTATTTTATTTACTCACCTTTAGGCATGAATACTTATGCTTCTTGAGGCACATGTATCAGCTTAATTGGTGAATTTTTTTTTTTTTTTTTTATATATGAGGCACAAGGTCTTTGTCTTAGAATCCTAGATATGCATTTGGTATGCACATTTCATTAAGGTAAAAATCAAGACTAATTAATTATTCAATTTCTTCTCCTATACCTAAAAATTAAACAATTTATTTATTTTGACCAAGTTTTAGAAATCCTAATCATGATTTTCCTAATCCTTAAAACTTACTTAGATTTCTTTCAAAAAAATAAGTCAAAATATTTCCTTTTTATAACATTTTTTTTTAATTAAATTTTTTTTTTTTTTAGCAAATTTTTTTTTTTGTTAGTTTCTACCTATGTTAGTATGTTAGTAAAGCCCACCCCCACACTTATCTCATGCATTGTCCTCAATGTATGGAATGAATGCATATATGCATGAAACAGAACAAGGGAAGGCAGAAAATTACCTTAGGAGGTGGTTCCGGTGGTGGTCTAATTGGGCCAAGCATTGCTACCCAATCAAGATAATGTAGTAGTTGGTGAAACCCACCAGAAATTTTTCGTTTATAACCCACTAAAATGTATGTGTGATCATTTTTAAAATTTCCACCCCATCAAATTTCCAAATATCATAATAAATTTCAGAGTCAATTGTGTCAACCTCCTTGTCCCAAAATGGAGTATGAAAAGATGGAATTATTGACTTGGACATTATAGGTACGGGAACGAATACCGACTCAAGGAAGATGCTCAAATCAAGTAAGGGCTCAGGAGTCGGGCTAGGTTCAAGAATTGAGTCCAAGTCAAGAAATTGAAACTCAAGTCCACAATCTTCTTCCCACAATGGAATGTGACCTAATATGGGTGATATCTCTTTACTTCCAATATTAAGAAATTCTAGCTCATCACCATACAATTCTTCAAACTAAGGTCAACATCTTCCGTCAGAATTGTACAATCAGTTTCAGAAGTAAAGAGATTGTGAGAATCTAGGTCAAGTTCAATATGATCTTCTAAAATGGGTGATTCAATTTCATGATGAATTGGAATAGGATCCAATGTTGACTCGGGAAAAGTGAAATCAGGTGGAGACACTGGAGTCATTATTGAATCAGGAAATAAAACTGAATCATCAAGTTGGGGATCATGATCATATTCATGTTCAAGTTCTAATTCATGAAAGGAAAAACTTGCCAAGTTATCAGATTTTGAAGTTTCGGCAAGTTCACATGATGGTACTGAATTAGAATCTTGTTGTCCAAAGCAACTTGGTTCGTCGGCTCTAAGCGAGTGGTCAACGAAAGCGGAAATGGCCGAACTGTGAGAACATAAAGATTCAACCATCAAATCTAGGTCATGATCATGGGCTAATCTAGCCTGATTCATGGCGGCAAGCATCCCTTCATAGTCGATAGGTGCATCATGTTCTGATTGGACTTGAAAATAGGACGGGTAATCGTGATGAAGTTGTGAGTCGGTGGACTCACGCATCATCATGTCTAAGATTAATGGTGATTTTTGCTTGGACTCATTCATACTCATCATTTCCAAGATAGATGGATTTCTATTCTGAATGGGTGGATCTGAATATGAATCTTGGGAAGAATGTGGACTAGATGGATATGGAGGACAATTTGGTCGAGAATTAGACTCGGGGGACTCGAAACCCCATAAACTCTGTGACGAGTTGAAATTATTATGAAAATTATAGTCATAAGATGGGGGGTGTGGGTTATATTCATTCGGATAAGACCATTCCGGCACACTAGATTGATCAAAGTTAGGGTATGCCGGGTTGGTAATATCCGAATAATTGTTAGGGGTGTAATATGGATTAAAATTGGAATTATTATTATATGCCATATCACACCAACACAAACACAACAAACAAACAAACAAAAAAGAAAAATTCTAACCTAAGTTAGGGTAGACCTATGACCTAGACGACTCCTAACTGGTTAGACCGTCCACAGGAGGTTGGGTGCAGACTTTGACCACAAGTTAATCAGCCAGGTCAGGGCAAGAGTGGTGGGAGGTTTTCCGTCAAAGACGTTCCTTAATTAAATAACCACCAATCTTCGGGCTTTCGGCCCTCAATCCCTTCCTAGAAACTGATTTGGCAAGAGTCAACTTCCAGCACTGTTCCCCTTAGGATAATCTCCTATTGAGTCCGAGATGTCCCTAGGGCCAACGTCTACTAATTTTTAAGTTAGGCTTGGGTTAGTGAGTGCTTGGGATATGATTTTTGGGCTAAGGAAGGGTGATGAAATCCCCACCTTATCTTATTAATGGGTTATGCCCTTAAGATGAATTAGTGCAAGTGTACAAGATAAGTAGATAAGATTCACTCAAAGCAGAAAATCAACCAAGAGATGAGTCCTATTCTACATGCAATGCGTACGTACCTTGCTCCAGCACTCTTCAACAGTAAAACAAATGAATTGAAAAGACACGTGCCTAATATGCAAACGTCTAATCAATTTTTATTTTTAACAACCAATAACTTACTGTTGAATTATTAGCAATTTACAGGTATATCACAGAACAAAACAGAATAGAGCAGTAAACAGAATTTACAATTTGCAGCAACCTGCAAAAATATCAATCAGTAGTTCTCTACTGTTGCCGCGTGTCCGCGGCTCTGGCCGCGGACCCGCGGCAAAACAGTAGGTTCTTGTGCTCTGCCTTCGAGGGCAGAGACACAAAATAGCAATATGTCCACTGCTGCTGCTATGTTTCTGTTTCCTGTTCTCCAAACCTGCAAACAGAAAAGAATAAAGAATTAGTTAAAAATTAAATTTTTGTTTTAGAGATAAACTTACCGTCCCTCCCCGGCAACGGCACCAATTTGTTGACTGAGATTTCCTGCACACAAATATAGTATTTTAGTTTTAAGAATAGGATGTGCAAGTTCTCAATTCTAATCCGTTGTAGCAAGGCTATGCAGGTCGTGATCCTCAAGGAGGGACTGCGATGGAAGCGTTAAGCAAGTTATCTCCTTTTTTTTTCTTTTTATTATTAGCAGTGGTATTTACAATGAATAGTATTTACAATGAAGTGAAGAAAAGAATTGTGGAAGATGTGGATCAAAACTAAAGAAAGAAAATAAAGAAAACACGTACGAACCTCTTCAGCCTGCTTACCTTTGATCCGTGCAATGATTTACCTTTTCTCGGAAGACTTGCAAGTATGGCGTATAGGAAGTTAATCGCCATAAGCCATCAAGGGATCTTCGTTGGCTAGGCAGTCTCAAAGCAGTTGGGTCTCATTGTTCACAAGGCATTAGAGAACAAATAGAAGAAAGAAAATAGAAACAAAGAAACACAAGAATAAACAAGAGATGAAAAACATAAAATAATAACAAAAACGAACCTTAAACGGATTTCATTAACAATGGAAGATAAGCGGGCTTATACCGCTGTCACCTCAGTACAAGCGAAGACTCCATCCTCCATGAAAGTTTCCTCCACTCTCAGTTACAAAATTTACAAAATAAAAACGAAAATAAAATCTAACCTAAAAACTAAACCCTAGCTTTTGGCCCTTGGCTTGCCTCTGGACGACTCTGTACGTTGCACTGCAGGGGGTATTTATAGGTGCAGAAGAGAGAAGAGTCCCGGATAAAGCAGCCCACAAAAATTGGTCCAGAGATAAGCTCGGATTGCCGCGGAATCTTGGATTTTGCCGCGGATTTGCGGCATTTTTGTGGAATCTGGCCACGCGCTTTGGCGCGTGGCCTCTTCTGGTCCGTCCATCTGGGCGCTTGCTTCTGGAAGTATGATCCTGGCTCTCCATATTGGGATTTCGAGATAACTTGATAATCAAGTTACCTAGATTTTGTATTCTCCCAATCTCTTTTAAACGAATTTCCTTCTCATCTTTGGCTTTTATGATCATCCTGCAAGAGTTTAGGGTTGGGTAGAATTCTATCCTTCCCTCATCTTTGATATTTGCAACTTTAGCCCTTGTATATTTGCACTTTGACAATCTGATATTTGCACTTTGACTCTTGGGCTTCAAATATGGGCTTTTGGGCTTCATTAAGCTTTATTTATTATAAATAATAATTCGAGGCCTGCACACAATAAATTATAAATTATTAATAATTGTGCAGAATTAAATGAATAAATATGAAAATGTGATGGTAAATATTATGATAAAAATGCACTTTTGACTACCAATCAACAACCCTAGATTCTTATGTCCAGATCCTAGAGACCGGACCTTGGTGACCTTGTTGTAACTGATCAGAGTGCGCAGCAGATCCTTTTGTGACGATCGAGTGCATCAGAAGCTTGAATCATCGCCACAGCTCTGCCTCCCAGTTTCTCTCCTGTTTGGTTCCGAGACCCCTCTTGCTACTCGTGAGCACCTCTCAGCTTTTGTATATCTCTTCGTATGATGTACTTTTGTATTTCTGGTGATGTAATATTCCTGTAATATTGTACTCTGTGATAACCATGTACTTATGTTATTTTTATTAGAATGTATATAACAACTATGCTTTCGCACTCTGATTCTTGCCTGTACTGATGCTTAGCGTATATACGTGAGAGTATCTCCAACCTACATATATACGTCATAGTGACGTTTCCGTACCCACCGGATCGGGCATCACACAAAGCAAAGAAAAGATTACAAACTTGGTGATTATAATAGGCCACAAACAACACTTAGTGATCACAATAGACCACAAGCAATTTTTCTCACAAAACAAGATCCTATAAATAAGGATTAGATATGATAGCTCAAATGCGAGAAAAATAAAGTGTTTGGAAAGAAAAATAACACAAAAAACACTTGAAAAAAATACTAGATAGATAAGTGAGAGTGAAAATCAGAAAGAGAGATTTTAAGAACAAAAAAACTCAAATAAAACTTTGAAAATAAGAGTACAAAAGCAAACTTGGAACTTTTTCTCTTTGAAAGCAAAAACTAGATTTTCAATTGAATTTGTTGTTGTTAAATATTCAATCCCAATGACCCTTTATATAGGTTTTAGAAAAATACTTTTAGAATAGTTTCACCACGTCTAAAGAGGAAGAAATTGACCTTAAAATTTTAACTTTCCTCATTTTAAAAGAAACATGTTTTAAAACAGTTTTTAAAGGAGCTAGCTATTACTGTCAATCTGGCAGTCTGTTGGTCAATTTGGAGCATAGTTTTCAAGCCTAAAACATCAGAATTTAGAAATATGTATATAGGACTAATTTGTAAATCTTTATGTCTTCTTTTTAATGCAACTTAAATAAGCTCAATATCATTTTGGAATATAAAGTTATCAATAAAATACTAAAAGATGTCAAATCAAAAACTGTAAACTATTTTCAGAACAAGAATAGACTTCAACCCAATATTTGACATCTTTAACGTTTGAATCAAAACATTATTATTGACTAAGAAATGTAGCCCTAAATGTTATCTTTAAAATTCATTTTAAATCATGTTAATTGAATATAATAATAATAAAATTATAAAGAAATCTAAAAGGGTGTCGAGCAGATTAGCAGAATGGTCTGCCGCTCGATCGACGGAAAAAACCCGATATATGTATGCTTGAAATCCAAAACCTGTTTAACCAAAACCAAACATATTGAACTTATTTGTGTGTGAACTTGAGCATATCAACACTAGTCTATCTCATACAAGATCTAAACACAAACAAACTAATTACAAACTGAAGTCTTCTTGTAGAACTCCTTCTCCAAGTGACTCGATCCAAACACGATCCAAAGAGTTTGATTCTAACTGGGTGCTAGATGCAATCTTGATGCACGAGCTCTTGAATATACATGTGTTAGCTCCAAAACTCCTTTGTTGAAGGTAAACACCTACTATGATCTTAATAGTAAATCTGAAACTATATAAACACAAGATCATTAGTATTATAACTACATTAGTTAATCATCATCAAAACTAGAGTGATGGGTCTTTTGGCCAACAGGTACTTCAAATGAGGATTAAAAGGAGATGGATCTGAAAGTGACAAGCATGATCCAATTACATCTCACAGACGAGGTTATGTACAACATGATAGATAAAGAAACGGCTACGAGTTTGTAGTCAAGATTAGAAACCTTATATATGACAAAGAGCCTCCTTAAAAAACTATACTTGAAGAAATAATTATATGAGTTATGTGTTCCCAAAAACCCATCACTCTAATTTTTATGATGTAATGTAGTTATAGTACTAATGATCTTGTGTTTATTTAGTTTCAGATTTTTCTATCAAGATCTTAGTCAGTGTTTAGCTTCAATAAAAAATTCAAAGTCATGTTTTGAAACTAGCACATGTTGATTCAAGAGCTCGCGCTTCAATATTGCATCAAGTGCTCAAAGAGGAGCTCAGCTCATTGATCAAGATTTGGACCAAGTGAAGATGGATAAGAAGAATTTCAAGACTTGTGTCATATTTGTAAGTTTAAGATTTGTGTTTTTAGATAAAATGTAAATGATAAATTAGTTGTGGATTGCTCAAGCTTAAACACACATAAAATTTTGATTTTCAGAAAATACAATTTTTGTTTCATGATTAAATTTCTATAGCTTAAAAACTAGTTCCCTTGTTTATAATATGTGTTGTTTTTTTGTCAAACCTATTTGTACTTCATAATATTTCAATGAATTTATTTTTCTGAATTTTTGGAGAATTTATGATATTTAAAATGAATTTAGAAAGATCTTTAATATCCCTGAAAATGTGCTTTTGGGTTGCTTGCGGTCGACCGAAGGCTACGCTGGTCAACCGAGCAGTCGACCGTTGTGCACAAGATGTGCACTAGCCCATGTAACTTGAGCTTGGCTGACCAATCGATCGACTGCAGTTGAGTTTGGCCTACCGACTGGTCAACTGACTGAGTTTGCAGAGCTCTCGGGTTTTCTTGGTCGATCGGGGGGCTGATCGTTCTGCTGATCTGCTCAATACTATTGTATTTTTCTGCCCATAATATTTTATTCTTATATTCAATTAATATGATTTAAATTGAATTTTAAAGATAACTTTTAGAGCTACATTTCTTGTGCAATAGTTATTTTCTGATTCAAATGTTAAAGATGTCAAATATTGGGTTGAAGTCTGTTCTTATTTTGAAAACAGTTTGCAGTTTTTAATTTGACACATTGTATTATTTTGTTGATAACTGCCTACTCCTAAATGAAATTGATTTGATTTATGTTTCATTTGAAAGATGCCTTAGTAATCTACAAATTCTTCCTATATATTTGTTTCCAAATTCTAACATTTTAGGCCTCAAAATGGTAAGTTGACCTATTGTACAGTCTGGGTCTGTGGTCGGTCGACTGCCCGATCGACCGCCAGACTCCAACGGTCAGAAATTTGACCATTGGTCGGTCGACTGGATAGTTAACCGACAGGCCATTTCTGGCAGTTTTTTACCATAATAGCTAGTTTTTCTTAGTCTATAAATATGGGGTTTTTGGTTGAGCTTGATACAAGTTTTCAAGAGCTTATTTTTCTCATCTTCAATAGAGTTTTCCTAACAAGTTTTTAGAGCTTCATTTCCATATCAAAAGAGAGTTTATCAAGAGTGATTCTCTTAAGTTTTTAAAAGCTTTTCTTTGAGTTTTTCTTCTCCACATCTATATTGCTTTCTCGCACAAGTTTGAGCTATCCATTGCTATATCCATCCTCTAGTATTCCTTATTTGTGGGAGTTTGTTTTTGTGATCAAGAGAAGTGATCATAAGTGTTCTACCCCCATTGTATTTTAGGAGTTGTAGAGGTTGCGGCCTCGGTGAGTTTGCGGGTTCGCGTGTGTTGTTCTTATGGGAACAAGTGAGGGACTTGCAGGTCGAAGAGTTCTTGAGGGAACTTATTGTAGGTGTTGCGGCACCGAGTGATTTTGCAGCACCGAGTGATCTTGCAGGTTCGATTATAGTGAAAATCTTTCATAGTGTTGAAGGCGGGGACGTAGAGCACTCAAAATAAATCTCCCGTGTTGGCGATTGCTTATCTCTCTTTCTCTCACTTATGTTTATATATCTTGCATGCTTTTATTGTTTACATTCTCATATGCTTGATATACTTGTGCTTTATTGATATACATGCTTGGGTTGTTTTAATATCTTACATGCTCTTGCATTAGTCATATCCTTACATGCTTGATATTGTCATTGTGCTTGTGTGCACACTTGTATCAAACCAAGAGAGCTAAAGTAGCACCTCAACTCTTAGTCTAGAGAAATATTAAGAAGAAGTCCAGAGCCATTCACTGGGAATTCGACTTCACTCTTTGGGTATACAAAGTGTATTTATTTAGTTTGCATAATTAGTTTTTAATTCTGCATTATTTGCATTAGATTAGCTAGTCACCTATTCACCCCCCTCTAGATGACTTTCAATTGGTACAGAGCTTGGTGCTCTTGATTTGGATCTAACATCCTTGACTTAAAGATCTTCATTTATCTAATCACAACATTTGTATCTAATCACAACATTTGTTTATACACACACTCATGGATTTCATGACACTTCCCTTGTTTGACATTCTTGACTTCCAAAATTGAAAAATTAAGATGTCAATGTACCTCAAAGTCTTAAGTATTCATGTTTATCTTGTCACCATTAAGTATTCATATTTTGTTAATGGCAAGCATCTTGTGGCTAATTGATTGAGAAAAAACAGAGATATAGTTTAAAGGTTAGAAAGATGTTATATGGATGGATGCGTGTCTCTATCTCTCACAATATATCCACGGTAGCAAGGGCTATGCGGGTCGAATCCACAGGGAGGAATGCGATAGAAGCTTTTCGGAACAAATTCTCTAACAATTAACTTGTGATTAGTCACATATATTGCATATACATTGTCACCTTATCATACTTTTTAGCTAATCAATCCTATTAACAAGTCTTCTTCTTCTTTGTTTAATGTAGGCCCAATTGCTAAAAGAAAGGAATGAGAAACAAGTCCAAAAGCCCACCAAATTTTGATTTAATTCAGAATAAATTCAAAATCAAGGAATCAGAGCAAATCTTGGCATATCAAAGAGGTTGAAAATCGGTTGAAAAGAATCCTCCTTGAATCAAGCGGTTGAAGCCAACAATCAAAGGCTGTTTCGTCAAATCCTAAAGCTGAAACGAGAAAACCAGAAGAAGATAGAGGCAAATCACCAAACCAGAGAGACCCACCAATTGGGTGTGGCCACATGGCCACACCAGGGCCGCGGAAACGCGTCCCTAGCCGCGTTTTCGCATCTATGTGGTGTCAGTTGGGGGAGCGTTTGCTCCCCCAATCTTCCCGGGATCCCCCCTTTTGGTTTTTCCCTATAAATACCACTTTCAACAGAGCAAAAAGGAGCGAAGACTAGAATTAAAATTTTTGTTTATTTTCTAAGGATTTAGGCTCTTTGTTAGATAGTACAAATTGTATTTTTGTTTTTCAATTTGTAGTCCAGTACAAATACTTGTGAGAGAGAGGAATTGAGTGCTTGTACTTGAAGATTGAAGTGACATCAATACAAGAATCGAGCCACATTTTCTTCCACTCTTATTACGGTATGTCATGCATTATTTACTTGCTTTCTTCTTTATTTTCCATGAGTAGCTAGATAGATTTTCTGGGCTCACTATTGTACCTCTTCAATTCTTCTTCTCTTCTGATTTTAATAAAAAGACCCAATGAATCATTTGCATGCCTTACTTAAAGCCTTTCTTCTTGAAAGTGTTCTTGAAGGCACATGAGGATGGGTTTGGATTTTTAAACTCATACTTTTTTTAAGAACGTTTCTTGAACTATTTTTATTTCATACTTGCTTCTTCGCGCTTGATGATTTAACATCCGATTCAAAACGATTTCTTAAAGAACAGAGTGAACTCTTCCAACTATTGTATGTGCTTTACTTCAAACTTTCTAAAGTCAATCTTAAGTTTTACCTATGATCAAGTTGAGGCATTTAGGATTTCAATAGAAGAATGAACAGTTGAGTAGTGAGATAGTGAGCCCAGATTTTCTTCCTTATTATAATCAACAAAATAATTTTCGAGCTTTTTAAATCACCTTCTCCAAAGCCTTCTCTAAAGTTGCAATTTCTCTTTTAATCATCTCCTTCTTTCCATTCTCTTTTCACTAAAAAAATGAGCACAATTCTTTGTTATTAAACTAATCACCGAAAAGCTTTCATCGCATTCCTCCTCGTGGACACAACCCGTTAGCCACAAGCTACACGGTAAATTCTTAACTCTTTGATTGTTCTTTCAATTTAGCAATCAGCTTGTAAAAGAAGAAATTGTTTGTAAGCAAATATTTTAAAATAGAAAGAATAAGTATAGCCAACTAATCATCTATCACAACCAAACACTAGTCTATCAAGAATAAATATCATGTTGAATCTATAAGGATTAAACCAAGATTATTACTTCAAATCCAAGAAAGAAAAGTATGAAAGAGATTAAACCTTGTTGGCAGTGCACTAGATAAAACTAAGCATTGGTTTATCAAAGTCTCAAAGTATAGTTTAAGAAAAGTAGTCTTAACATTAAACTATCAAAGAATCCAAGTATAAACCAAGAATAATTATTAAATAGTATACCCTAAATGTAATACCCCGTTCCCGGAATACGTACTTAGTTGCGTATTCAGATTTTCGGTCGTATTTTTTCGATTTGTTTCCTGTATTTGTTTTGCTTTATGAATTCCTTATATGATTGTTTTGTCTTGGATTTGGATTCGTGGACTCGGAGTCAGTCCCAGTCCGAACCAGGAACTCGATTATAGTATATTATTCGATTTGGTCTTTCCGGTGATTAGATTTGACCGATTTCAGTTTCAAATATTATTTTCCAATATATTAGATTTTCTGTGATTTTCTAGATTTTTCTGGAATTAAAATGAATTTCTTCAAAACCGTGTCGGCCAGTGCCGCTGACCGATTCCCGAATTTTTATCTTACAAACTGTTTAGAATTTCTAGAGGGTTCTTTAGACATTTCTTCTTAGAATTATGTTTAATACTTAAATACTTTTTCTGAAGATTTTACGAATTTATGGATATTCTCCCGGAGTCGGTAGAAGACTGATTCCAGTATTTTTATTTCACAAACAGTTAGGAATTTCATGATGGTCCTTTAGACTTTAATTCTTAGAATCACATTTCTTACTTAAATACTTTTTCTAAGGATTTTATGATTTTATGAAAATTCCATCGGAGTCGGTAAGTAACTGATTCCAGGATTTTTAGTTTACAATCGGAATTGAATTTCTGAATTTCGCTTTCACTTTACTTCTTAAAATCATATTTTATTCTTTAATACATTTTCTGGGATTTTTCAGAATTTATCAAAATCCGGCCGACCCGGTGTAGACCGGTATCGGCGGTTGACTTCCGGATTTTTTAATTTGAAAACGGGATTTTATTTCTGAAAACTGATTTCATATTATTCATCAGGATGACGTTTTCTACCTCCGGGTATTTTTGGGGATTTTTCGGGAACAGTCGATTTTTCAACCTTATTATTATATTATTATTTTTAAATCTTTCCTTCTTTCTTTTCCTTTCTTTTCCTTCCTTTTTCCACCAACTTCCACACACTTCCATTTTCTCCACCTCATCAACAAATATCTCCACCTCACCATCTCCCATCTTTTTTATTTTATTTTATTTATTTATTTATTTATTTATTTATTTATTTATTTATTCTTTTTCCTTTTTCTTTTCTTTTTCCTTTTTCTTTTCCCTCTTCTCTCTTTCCTCTCCTGCTGGCGCCCACGAGACCGCCGCCGACCCTCTCCCTCTCTCTCTGTTGGCCTCGCCGGCGGCCAGGACCGCCGCCGGCGGCCACTGGCCGGAGAGGGGACCGATTTCCCCTCTCCTCTCTCTCTCTCAGATCTCTCTCTCCCCCTCTCTTTCCTCTCTCCCTCTCACTCTCCTCCCCCTCTCTGTTGGGGTGGCCGGCGGCCACCCCAGCCTGCGCCGGCCACGGCGGCCGGCGCAGCTGTTCTGCGCCTCCCTGGCCGCAGCCAGGGAGTGGCCGAACCAGCCCAGGCCGGCGGCCTGGGCTGGCGTGGGTAAGGGGGCTGCTGCCCCCCTGTCCCCCTCTCTCCCCTTGGGGTGGCCGGCGGGCCACCCCTGGCCGGCGGCCCTCCGGTGGCCGCCGGCGCCGCCTCTGCAGGGCCGCGGCCAGGCCCCTGGGCCTGGCCGTGGGCTATTGGGGGAGGGGGGCAGCAGCCCCCTCCTGCTCTCTCTTTCTCTCTCCCCTGTTCTCTCTCTCTCTGTTCCCTCTCTCTCTCATCTCTCTCTTCTCTCTCATCTCCCTCTCTCTCTCTTTCTCTCTCTCCTGCTCTCTCTTTCTCTCTCCCCTGTTCTCTCTCTCTCTGTTCCCTCTCTCTCTCTCATCTCTCTCTTCTCTCTCATCTCCCTCTCTCTCTCTCTTTCTCTCTCCCCTGTTCTCTCTCTCTCTCTCCTCTGTTCTCTCTCTCTCTCCTCTCTCTCTCTCCCATTCTCTCTCTCTCACTGCAACCTCTCTCTCTCTCTCTCTCTCTCCAGATTTTCTCTCTCCCTCTCTCTTTCTCTCTCATCCCTTCCTCTCTCTAGAAATCACTCTCTCTCTCTAGGTTTTCTCTCTCTAGATTCCCCTCTCTCTAGATTTTCTCTCTCTAGAAATCTCCCTCTAGATTCTCTCTCTAGAAATCCCACTTTCTCTCTCTAAACCTTTCTTTCTCTCTCTAGTTTCTCTTTCTAGAAATCCCTTTCTCTCTCTAGACTTTCTCTCTCTACACTTTCTCTCTCTAAAAATCCCATTTACTCTCTCTAGACTTTCTCTCTCTAGAAAACTCCTTTCTCTCTCTAGATTTCTCTCTCTTTCTCTCTCTTCACTTTCTCTCTCCTCTTCACTCTACGTATTTATATCAGGTTTTGTGGCGTGCCCCGGATTTCGTGGATTTCGGATCTTTCGGCGCTTTGAGGATTTAGGCGAGTACTCTCGCTCTTCTCTTGTGTTCCGTTTCGTCGGGACGATAAGTATTTCGCCTCATGTTTTCATATACTTTATTCCTTATATCTTTTACTGTTTTCATACTATGCGTGGCAGACCCTTCGTGGTCGTTGTGCTCTTGGTTTCTGATATGTTATCTCTTGCCCTGCTATTGCTTATATTAGGGTAGTTTTATCTTGTACTTGTGCCATGCTATTGATATGCTTACTTCTTTATCATATACCATGCGTGGCCGACCCTTCGTGGTCGTTGGACTTTGAGTCACTTCCATGTTACCACTTGCCATTACTTAGACCCGTCAGTTACATGCTTCCTTTTAACACATGTATATCACCTGACATCTAGTGTATATCACCTGACCACCTGGCATGCTCTATGGCAAGACCCTATTGGTATGACCTGACTTACCCAGACTATTATCAATCTCTTGACATAACTTGCCACCTGATTATTATCAATCTCTTATATGCTTGATTGCTTGCTAATATCACCATCCTATCATGCTATCACTTTATACCCAGCATGATATATTTGACTTGTGATTATCATTCTTACGGGAACTTGACTTATTATCCTGTATCATGATCAGTGACCTGTTTTCCTGCTTTACATGCAGTGACCTGATTATATAGTACTTATGTACTCCTGAATTCCTGATCATGTTTATTTCCTGTTTTTCCCGTAAAGTGATAATTAAACTATTAAACCTTAAAAGTACCAATTTGTATTGGGTCGGGGGAAACATGCGGATATCGATATGTGTTCGTGTTTACAGTGGCATTAGGTTGTGCACTTTATATCCGGTCTGACCTGTGGTACTCCAGGGGACCGAGGGGAGAGCTGGCTCCCTTATTCCTTACTTCATTATTATAAGGGCATTCATAAGTCCCTCCTGGATAGGCCTCGCGGCTGTTTCCGTCTCCATGCAGCGAATACCCTTGACCGTGGTCCCGGGCAAGCACGGGACCCACTGTAAACATAGTTCGTCGATACAACCGCTATTTCCAATAACAACCTCGACTTTCTATATATGGAAGTATGTGAGTTGGGATATATACCGAGACACATACCTAGATATATGGTTAGACGAGTAATAATAAAGTGTCATAATAACCGGCTCTTTAAGTTGTAAGTAGAGGTATGTGGAATGGGACGCATACCAAAGCCTACATCTTAAATAGCTATGAATCTGTGATGTGCCTTACCGTATTTGCTTTTCCTGGACTTTATATTGGATTTCATGTTTTATGAGTATTATGATATGACTACCTTGTAGCTCGTCCTTGGTTTTATTCTGATTTCCTGTTTTATGATTATCATGCCATATCTATTCTTACCTGCTCTATCCTATCTGCCTCCTGAGTATTCCCACTTGATATATGCATTATTGTGCTCACCCTGCTTCACCACTTGGTTTTGCTTCTACACTCGCCTGGGGAGTATTATTTGACTCCCCTGGATTCTCACGTCCAGGTCTTGGAGTTAGGAGCGTGTGTTCAGAGTGACGCAGCAGTAGCGTGGATCTCCAGCCGACCGTCCTGAGCCACATCCTTCCAGGCCCCCTGTGAGTCTCCCGAGTTTTCCCTTTGTAAACTCGTGAGTGCCCTTTTCTATTCATGCTAGTACTTTTCCTTGTATACTTGTATGTGAGCTCCCTTTATACTGTTTTACTCTTGTACATCTGCTTGTATTCCCGCATTTGCGCATATTAGTGATATGATATTCATGTAATATTAGATCACTACTGGTGATAACTTTGTAATTGTATATATGTGTTGGAATGTATAATGCACCATTTGCTTCCGTACTCTGATTCTTGTCTGTACTGATGCTTAGCGTATATACGGGAGGGTAGTTCTGACCTACGTATATACGTTGCAGTGACGTCCCCGTATCCGTGGAATCGGGGCGTTACAGGTTGGTATCAGAGCTTAGGCTCTAAACCTCCTCAGTACGTCCAGAAGGCAAATCAATGGTAAAGAGATTTGCAACTGGAATACATGAGTCTTGGTTATACATTCCAACTACAAGTGCAGAGTTATCTATTTCTTGACTATCTTTCCTTTGATTTCAAATCCTTCCTTGACTATCTTTTCCTTTGATTCCTAGTCTCTTCTATCCTTTCCCTGTTTTGGTTTTATGTTTTGGTTTTATGAAGCCTTATACTATTTTAAGATATGACTAGACTAGAGAGGTAGTGGCTGGTTCAGAAGGAAGCTATTATGTGATCTCTTCGGCCAATTCTATGAAGCTTGGTATTCTCCAGATCGATCTTGATCTGGCTATCTTTCAGAGGACAGCAGTCGGATTCTTAATTATCGGTCTTCTTTATTATGCTCAGGATTTTCGGGGTTTTCTTTATTCCACAGCCACGACATCATCAGTATTCATTATTTCACAGCCACGACATCATCAGTATTATTCAGCATTTTTCTAAAGATTTATTACACAGCCACGACATCATCAGCCGGAAATGCAGAGTATGATTATTATTCAGTTGACTTGAGAGCCCTACCTATAGTGCTTCATATCTTAATTAGTATAAATTCCAGCCTTTGTCCCCTTTGTGTTCAATTCACCCCTTAACGAAATTGCGAGGACGCAATTTTTTGTAAGGTGGGTGGATTGTAATACCCCGTTCCCGGAATACGTACTTAGTTGCGTATTCAGATTTTCGGTCGTATTTTTTCGATTTGTTTCCTGTATTTGTTTTGCTTTATGAATTCCTTATATGATTGTTTTGTCTTGGATTTGGATTCGTGGACTCGGAGTCAGTCCCAGTCCGAACCAGGAACTCGATTATAGTATATTATTCGATTTGGTCTTTCCGGTGATTAGATTTGACCGATTTCAGTTTCAAATATTATTTTCCAATATATTAGATTTTCTGTGATTTTCTAGATTTTTCTGGAATTAAAATGAATTTCTTCAAACCGGTGTCGGCCAGTGCCGCTGACCGATTCCCGAATTTTATCTTACAAACTGTTTAGAATTTCTAGAGGGTTCTTTAGACATTTCTTCTTAGAATTATGTTTAATACTTAAATACTTTTTCTGAAGATTTTACGAATTTATGGATATTCTCCCGGAGTCGGTAGAAGACTGATTCCAGTATTTTTATTTCACAAACAGTAGGAATTTCATGATGGTCCTTTAGACTTTAATTCTTAGAATCACATTTCTTACTTAAATACTTTTTCTAAGGATTTTATGATTTTATGAAAATTCCATCGGAGTCGGTAAGTAACTGATTCCAGGATTTTTAGTTTACAATCGGAATTGAATTTCTGAATTTCGCTTTCACTTTACTTCTTAAAATCATATTTTATTCTTTAATACATTTTCTGGGATTTTTCAGAATTTATCAAATCCGGCCGACCCGGTGTAGACCGGTATCGGCGGTTGACTTCCGGATTTTTTAATTTGAAAACGGGATTTTATTTCTGAAAACTGATTTCATATTATTCATCAGGATGACGTTTTCTACCTCCGGTATTTTTGGGGATTTTTCGGGAACAGTCGATTTTTCAACCTTATTATTATATTATTATTTTTTAAATCTTTCCTTCTTTCTTTTCCTTTCTTTTCCTTCCTTTTTCCACCAACTTCCACACACTTCCATTTTCTCCACCTCATCAACAAATATCTCCACCTCACCATCTCCCATCTTTTTTATTTTATTTTATTTATTTATTTATTTATTTATTTATTTATTTATTTATTCTTTTTCCTTTTTCTTTTCTTTTTCCTTTTTCTTTTCCCTCTTCTCTCTTTCCTCTCCTGCTGGCGCCCACGAGACCGCCGCCGACCCTCTCCCTCTCTCTCTGTTGGCCTCGCCGGCGGCCAGGACCGCCGCCGGCGGCCACTGGCCGGAGAGGGGACCGATTTCCCCTCTCCTCTCTCTCTCTCAGATCTCTCTCTCCCCCTCTCTTTCCTCTCTCCCTCTCACTCTCCTCCCCCTCTCTGTTGGGGTGGCCGGCGGCCACCCCAGCCTGCGCCGGCCACGGCGGCCGGCGCAGCTGTTCTGCGCCTCCTGGCCGCAGCCAGGGAGTGGCCGAACCAGCCCAGGCCGGCGGCCTGGGCTGGCGTGGGTAAGGGGGGCTGCTGCCCCCCTGTCCCCCTCTCTCCCTTGGGGTGGCCGGCGGGGCCCCCTGGCCGGCGGCCCTCCGGTGGCCGCCGGCGCCGCCTCTGCAGGGCCGCGGCCAGGCCCCTGGGCCTGGCCGTGGGCTATTGGGGGAGGGGCAGCAGCCCCCTCCTGCTCTCTCTTTCTCTCTCCCCTGTTCTCTCTCTCTCTGTTCCCTCTCTCTCTCTCATCTCTCTCTTCTCTCTCATCTCCCTCTCTCTCCTCTCTTTCTCTCTCTCCTGCTCTCTCTTTCTCTCTCCCCTGTTCTCTCTCTCTCTTTCCCTCTCTCTCTCTCATCTCTCTCTTCTCTCTCATCTCCCTCTCTCTCTCTCTTTCTCTCTCCCCTGTTCTCTCTCTCTCTCTCCTCTGTTCTCTCTCTCTCTCCTCTCTCTCTCTCCCATTCTCTCTCTCTCACTGCAACCTCTCTCTCTCTCTCTCTCCAGATTTTCTCTCTCCCTCTCTCTTTCTCTCTCATCCCTTCCTCTCTCTAGAAATCACTCTCTCTCTAGGTTTTCTCTCTCTAGATTCCCCTCTCTCTAGATTTTCTCTCTCTAGAAATCTCCCTCTAGATTCTCTCTCTAGAAATCCCACTTTCTCTCTCTAAACCTTTCTTTCTCTCTCTAGTTTCTCTTTCTAGAAATCCCTTTCTCTCTCTAGACTTTCTCTCTCTACACTTTCTCTCTCTAAAAATCCCATTTACTCTCTCTAGACTTTCTCTCTCTAGAAAACTCCTTTCTCTCTCTAGATTTCTCTCTCTTTCTCTCTCTTCACTTTCTCTCTCCTCTTCACTCTACGTATTTATATCAGGTTTTGTGGCGTGCCCCGGATTTCGTGGATTTCGGATCTTTCGCGCGCTTTGAGGATTTAGGCGAGTACTCTCGCTCTTCTCTTGTGTTCCGTTTCGTCGGGACGATAAGTATTTCGCCTCATGTTTTCATATACTTTATTCCTTATATCTTTTACTGTTTTCATACTATGCGTGGCAGACCCTTCGTGGTCGTTGTGCTCTTGGTTTCTGATATGTTATCTCTTGCCCTGCTATTGCTTATATTAGGGTAGTTTTATCTTGTACTTGTGCCATGCTATTGATATGCTTACTTCTTTATCATATACCATGCGTGGCCGACCCTTCGTGGTCGTTGGACTTTGAGTCACTTTCATGTTACCACTTGCCATTACTTAGACCCGTCAGTTACATGCTTCCTTTTAACACATGTATATCACCTGACATCTAGTGTATATCACCTGACCACCTGGCATGCTCTATGGCAAGACCCTATTGGTATGACCTGACTTACCCAGACTATTATCAATCTCTTGACATAACTTGCCACCTGATTATTATCAATCTCTTATATGCTTGATTGCTTGCTAATATCACCATCCTATCATGCTATCACTTTATACCCAGCATGATATATTTGACTTGTGATTATCATTCTTACGGGAACTTGACTTATTATCCTGTATCATGATCAGTGACCTGTTTTCCTGCTTTACATGCAGTGACCTGATTATATAGTACTTATGTACTCCTGAATTCCTGATCATGTTTATTTCCTGTTTTTCCCGTAAAGTGATAATTAAACTATTAAACCTTAAAAAGTACCAATTTGTATTGGGTCGGGGGAAACATGCGGATATCGATATGTGTTCGTGTTTACAGTGGCATTAGGTTGTGCACTTTATATCCGGTCTGACCTGTGGTACTCCAGGGGACCGAGGGGAGAGCTGGCTCCCTTATTCCTTACTTCATTATTATAAAGGGCATTCATAAGTCCCTCCTGGATAGGCCCTCGCGGCTGTTTCCGTCTCCATGCAGCGGAATACCCTTGACCGTGGTCCCGGGCAAGCACGGGACCCACTGTAAACATAGTTCGTCGATACAACCGCTATTTCCAATAACAACCTCGACTTTCTATATATGGAAGTATGTGAGTTGGGATATATACCGAGACACATACCTAGATATATGGTTAGACGAGTAAAATAAAGTGTCATAATAACCGGCTCTTTAAGTTGTAAGTAGAGGTATGTGGAATGGGACGCATACCAAAGCCTACATCTTAAATAGCTATGAATCTGTGATGTGCCTTACCGTATTTGCTTTTCCTGGACTTTATATTGGATTTCATGTTTTATGAGTATTATGATATGACTACCTTGTAGCTCGTCCTTGGTTTTATTCTGATTTCCTGTTTTATGATTATCATGCCATATCTATTCTTACCTGCTCTATCCTATCTGCCTCCTGAGTATTCCCACTTGATATATGCATTATTGTGCTCACCCTGCTTCACCACTTGGTTTTGCTTCTACACTCGCCTGGGGAGTATTATTTGACTCCCCTGGATTCTCACGTCCAGTTCTTGGAGTTAGGAGCGTGTGTTCAGAGTGACGCAGCAGTAGCGTGGATCTCCAGCCGACCGTCCTGAGCCACATCCTTCCAGGCCCCCTGTGAGTCTCCCGAGTTTTCCCTTTGTAAACTCGTGAGTGCCCTTTTCTATTCATGCTAGTACTTTTCCTTGTATACTTGTATGTGAGCTCCCTTTATACTGTTTTACTCTTGTACATCTGCTTGTATTCCCGCATTTGCGCATATTAGTGATATGATATTCATGTAATATTAGATCACTACTGGTGATAACTTTGTAATTGTATATATGTGTTGGAATGTATAATGCACCATTTGCTTCCGTACTCTGATTCTTGTCTGTACTGATGCTTAGCGTATATACGGGAGGGTAGTTCTGACCTACGTATATACGTTGCAGTGACGTCCCCGTATCCGTGGAATCGGGGCGTTACAGGTTGGTATCAGAGCTTAGGCTCTAAACCTCCTCAGTACGTCCAGAAGGCAAATCAATGGTAAAGAGATTTGCAACTGGAATACATGAGTCTTGGTATACATTCCAACTACAAGTGCAGAGTTATCTATTTCTTGACTATCTTTCCTTTGATTTCAAATCCTTCCTTGACTATCTTTTCCTTTGATTCCTAGTCTCTTCTATCCTTTCCCTGTTTTGGTTTTATGTTTTGGTTTTATGAAGCCTTATACTATTTTAAGATATGACTAGACTAGAGAGGTAGTGGCTGGTTCAGAAGGAAGCTATTATGTGATCTCTTCGGCCAATTCTATGAAGCTTGGTATTCTCCAGATCGATCTTGATCTGGCTATCTTTCAGAGGACAGCAGTCGGATTCTTAATTATCGGTCTTCTTTATTATGCTCAGGATTTTCGGGGTTTTCTTTATTCCACAGCCACGACATCATCAGTATTCATTATTTCACAGCCACGACATCATCAGTATTATTCAGCATTTTTCTAAAGATTTATTACACAGCCACGACATCATCAGCCGGAAATGCAGAGTATGATTATTATTCAGTTGACTTGAGAGCCCTACCTATAGTGCTTCATATCTTAATTAGTATAAATTCCAGCCTTTGTCCCCTTTGTGTTCAATTCACCCCTTAACGAAATTGCGAGGACGCAATTTTTTGTAAGGTGGGTGGATTGTAATACCCCGTTCCCGGAATACGTACTTAGTTGCGTATTCAGATTTTCGGTCGTATTTTTTCGATTTGTTTCCTGTATTTGTTTTGCTTTATGAATTCCTTATATGATTGTTTTGTCTTGGATTTGGATTCGTGGACTCGGAGTCAGTCCCAGTCCGAACCAGGACTCGATTATAGTATATTATTCGATTTGGTCTTTCCGGTGATTAGATTTGACCGATTTCAGTTTCAAATATTATTTTCCAATATATTAGATTTTCTGTGATTTTCTAGATTTTTCTGGAATTAAAATGAATTTCTTCAAAACCGGTGTCGGCCAGTGCCGCTGACCGATTCCCGAATTTTTATCTTACAAACTGTTTAGAATTTCTAGAGGGTTCTTTAGACATTTCTTCTTAGAATTATGTTTAATACTTAAATACTTTTTCTGAAGATTTTACGAATTTATGGATATTCTCCCGGAGTCGGTAGAAGACTGATTCCAGTATTTTTATTTCACAAACAGTTAGGAATTTCATGATGGTCCTTTAGACTTTAATTCTTAGAATCACATTTCTTACTTAAATACTTTTTCTAAGGATTTTATGATTTTATGAAAATTCCATCGGAGTCGGTAAGTAACTGATTCCAGGATTTTTAGTTTACAATCGGAATTGAATTTCTGAATTTCGCTTTCACTTTACTTCTTAAAATCATATTTTATTCTTTAATACATTTTCTGGGATTTTTCAGAATTTATCAAAATCCGGCCGACCCGGTGTAGACCGGTATCGGCGGTTGACTTCCGGATTTTTTAATTTGAAAACGGGATTTTATTTCTGAAAACTGATTTCATATTATTCATCAGGATGACGTTTTCTACCTCCGGGTATTTTTGGGGATTTTTCGGGACAGTCGATTTTTCAACCTTATTATTATATTATTATTTTTTAAATCTTTCCTTCTTTCTTTTCCTTTCTTTTCCTTCCTTTTTCCACCAACTTCCACACACTTCCATTTTCTCCACCTCATCAACAAATATCTCCACCTCACCATCTCCCATCTTTTTTATTTTATTTTATTTATTTATTTATTTATTTATTTATTTATTTATTTATTCTTTTTCCTTTTTCTTTTCTTTTTCCTTTTTCTTTTCCCTCTTCTCTCTTTCCTCTCCTGCTGGCGCCCACGAGACCGCCGCCGACCCTCTCCCTCTCTCTCTGTTGGCCTCGCCGGCGGCCAGGACCGCCGCCGGCGGCCACTGGCCGGAGAGGGGACCGATTTCCCCTCTCCTCTCTCTCTCTCTCAGATCTCTCTCTCCCCCTCTCTTTCCTCTCTCCCTCTCACTCTCCTCCCCCTCTCTGTTGGGGTGGCCGGCGGCCACCCCAGCCTGCGCCGGCCACGGCGGCCGGCGCAGCTGTTCTGCGCCTCCCTGGCCGCAGCCAGGGAGTGGCCGAACCAGCCCAGGCCGGCGGCCTGGGCTGGCGTGGGTAAGGGGGGCTGCTGCCCCCCTGTCCCCCTCTCTCCCCTTGGGGTGGCCGGCGGGGCCACCCCTGGCCGGCGGCCCTCCGGTGGCCGCCGGCGCCGCCTCTGCAGGCCGCGGCCAGGCCCCTGGGCCTGGCCGTGGGCTATTGGGGGAGGGGGCAGCAGCCCCCTCCTGCTCTCTCTTTCTCTCTCCCCTGTTCTCTCTCTCTCTCTGTTCCCTCTCTCTCTCTCTCTCTCTCATCTCTCTCTTCTCTCTCATCTCCCTCTCTCTCTCTCTTTCTCTCTCTCCTCGCTCTCTCTTTCTCTCTCCCCTGTTCTCTCTCTCTCTGTTCCCTCTCTCTCTCTCATCTCTCTCTTCTCTCTCATCTCCCTCTCTCTCTCTCTTTCTCTCTCCCCTGTTCTCTCTCTCTCTCTCCTCTGTTCTCTCTCTCTCTCTCCTCTCTCTCTCTCCCCATTCTCTCTCTCTCACTGCAACCTCTCTCTCTCTCTCTCTCCAGATTTTCTCTCTCCCTCTCTCTTTCTCTCTCATCCCTTCCTCTCTCTAGAAATCACTCTCTCTCTAGGTTTTCTCTCTCTAGATTCCCCTCTCTCTAGATTTTCTCTCTCTAGAAATCTCCCTCTAGATTCTCTCTCTAGAAATCCCACTTTCTCTCTCTAAACCTTTCTTTCTCTCTCTAGTTTCTCTTTCTAGAAATCCCTTTCTCTCTCTAGACTTTCTCTCTCTACACTTTCTCTCTCTAAAAATCCCATTTACTCTCTCTAGACTTTCTCTCTCTAGAAAACTCCTTTCTCTCTCTAGATTTCTCTCTCTTTCTCTCTCTTCACTTTCTCTCTCCTCTTCACTCTACGTATTTATATCAGGTTTTGTGGCGTGCCCCGGATTTCGTGGATTTCGGATCTTTCGGCGCTTTGAGGATTTAGGCGAGTACTCTCGCTCTTCTCTGTGTTCCGTTTCGTCGGGACGATAAGTATTTCGCCTCATGTTTTCATATACTTTATTCCTTATATCTTTTACTGTTTTCATACTATGCGTGGCAGACCCTTCGTGGTCGTTGTGCTCTTGGTTTCTGATATGTTATCTCTTGCCCTGCTATTGCTTATATTAGGGTAGTTTTATCTTGTACTTGTGCCATGCTATTGATATGCTTACTTCTTTATCATATACCATGCGTGGCCGACCCTTCGTGGTCGTTGGACTTTGAGTCACTTTCATGTTACCACTTGCCATTACTTAGACCCGTCAGTTACATGCTTCCTTTTAACACATGTATATCACCTGACATCTAGTGTATCACCTGACCACCTGGCATGCTCTATGGCAAGACCCTATTGGTATGACCTGACTTACCCAGACTATTATCAATCTCTTGACATAACTTGCCACCTGATTATTATCAATCTCTTATATGCTTGATTGCTTGCTAATATCACCATCCTATCATGCTATCACTTTATACCCAGCATGATATATTTGACTTGTGATTATCATTCTTACGGGAACTTGACTTATTATCCTGTATCATGATCAGTGACCTGTTTTCCTGCTTTACATGCAGTGACCTGATTATATAGTACTTATGTACTCCTGAATTCCTGATCATGTTTATTTCCTGTTTTTCCCGTAAAGTGATAATTAAACTATTAAACCTTAAAAGTACCAATTTGTATTGGGTCGGGGGAAACATGCGGATATCGATATGTGTTCGTGTTTACAGTGGCATTAGGTTGTGCACTTTATATCCGGTCTGACCTGTGGTACTCCAGGGACCGAGGGGAGAGCTGGCTCCCTTATTCCTTACTTCATTATTATAAAGGGCATTCATAAGTCCCTCCTGGATAGGCCTCGCGGCTGTTTCCGTCTCCATGCAGCGGAATACCCTTGACCGTGGTCCCGGGCAAGCACGGGACCCACTGTAAACATAGTTCGTCGATACAACCGCTATTTCCAATAACAACCTCGACTTTCTATATATGGAAGTATGTGAGTTGGGATATATACCGAGACACATACCTAGATATATGGTTAGACGAGTAATAATAAAGTGTCATAATAACCGGCTCTTTAAGTTGTAAGTAGAGGTATGTGGAATGGGACGCATACCAAAGCCTACATCTTAAATAGCTATGAATCTGTGATGTGCCTTACCGTATTTGCTTTTCCTGGACTTTATATTGGATTTCATGTTTTATGAGTATTATGATATGACTACCTTGTAGCTCGTCCTTGGTTTTATTCTGATTTCCTGTTTTATGATTATCATGCCATATCTATTCTTACCTGCTCTATCCTATCTGCCTCCTGAGTATCCCACTTGATATATGCATTATTGTGCTCACCCTGCTTCACCACTTGGTTTTGCTTCTACACTCGCCTGGGGAGTATTATTTGACTCCCCTGGATTCTCACGTCCAGGTCTTGGAGTTAGGAGCGTGTGTTCAGAGTGACGCAGCAGTAGCGTGGATCTCCAGCCGACCGTCCTGAGCCACATCCTTCCAGGCCCCCTGTGAGTCTCCCGAGTTTTCCCTTTGTAAACTCGTGAGTGCCCCTTTCTATTCATGCTAGTACTTTTCCTTGTATACTTGTATGTGAGCTCCCTTTATACTGTTTTACTCTTGTACATCTGCTTGTATTCCCGCATTTGCGCATATTAGTGATATGATATTCATGTAATATTAGATCACTACTGGTGATAACTTTGTAATTGTATATATGTGTTGGAATGTATAATGCACCATTTGCTTCCGTACTCTGATTCTTGTCTGTACTGATGCTTAGCGTATATACGGGAGGGTAGTTCTGACCTACGTATATACGTTGCAGTGACGTCC